>JAUPMG010190202.1:0-10209 GCA_031762675.1 Pachysandra terminalis
AGATCGGGTGTTTTTATATATCATATAAAGATTTGAAGTGATTTCATTAACTTTTGATATGCAAAACATGAAAAAAAAATATTTACCTCAAGTCGACTCAAGATCCGGATCTCCAAACACCCACAGGAACATTAGATCTTGAAGAAGATTCTTCAAGATTGTTTCAAATCACAAAATAAGAGAGAAAGTAGAAGAAATTTGGGCTTTAGACCCTTTTTGTTTGAAAGAAATGAGTTTAGGGAGTGTTTCTTGGACTTGTGGCCGAAATGGGGTGAAATCCACGAAACCCCCCTTTTAAATTGAAACTGGACTTAAAATTCCGCACGTGTCTAAGACGTGCAAAATTTTACACCATCTCAACATTTCGCCGATATGGAGTAAAGGCAGAAATCTGGTGAATTACACCAAGATTTCATACCACCAACTCAAAAAATAGCGAAATTTAAAACCATGAATTTAGTCCAGAAAAGATTCTCTCTCGAAGCTTTCAAGAATAACAAGGTATCATCAGCAAATTGCAGATATGACACCTCAACTTTATCCAACCTGACCTTAAACCCATGAATCTTACCAATATCCCCAACCCTGTTTAAAAGACAACTCAAAACATCACTAACCAAAGTTAAGAGAAAGGGCGACAATGGGTCCCCCTGTCTAAGCCCCCGAGATGAGGGGAAAAGACCATAGATCCCGCCATTAAGGCAAACAGAGAATTGCACGTTACTAACACACCCTTTCACCCATTTACACCACTTATCTGAAAATCCTTTCCATTTAAGCACATTCTCCAAAAAACCCCACTCCACCCTATCATAGGCCTTATCCAAATCCAACTTGAATACCAGGCCAGGAGTCTTTAATCTAGTACATTCCTTAACACATTCGTTAGCTATTAAGATGCTGTCCAAAATTTGTCTTCCATGGATAAAAGCGCTCTGATTCTTAGCACCACTTGATCAATCACCAATTTCAACCTATTAGCAAGAACATTAGAGACAGTCTTATACACACTGGTAACAAGGCTGATGGACCTGAAATCTTTCACCCTCGATGCACCTTTGATTTTAGGAATGAGGACAAGGAATGTGGCATTGGTAGCTTTATTGATGATACCACTGGAATGGAATTCTTTAAACACTTTCATAAGGACTTTTTTAATAAACTCCCAATAATCTTGGAAGTAGGCCAAAATGAATCCATCCGGACCCGGAGCCTTATTTCTATCCATATCCCAAATTGTTTTTTTTACCCCCTCTTCCTCAAATTCTTTGTCCATGTCCTCGACTACACAAGCTTCTAAACTAGGATCCATCAACTTATTAACCTCAAATGAGAATTTCTGTTCAGATTTGTACAAAATATGAAAATAATCCACAATCTCTTTTTCAATCTCCTTATGGTCCTCAATCACATTACCCTCCCTCACCAACATCACCATATTATTATTTTTTCTTCTAAAGTTGGCCATTTTATGGAAAAATTTATGTTCTCATTTCCATCCTTAAGCCAAAGCATTTTAGATTTTTGTCTACAATTCACTTCTTCCTTCTTCAGAATATCTTCTAAATCATTTTTCCACTTTCTCCTACACTCCCTCTCTTCTAACTCCAAAACTCTATCTTCCTCAATACTATCGAGGTTCTGAATTTCTAGCAATGCTTTCTTCTTACGTTCCGGGATCCATCCAAACACTTCGCTGTTCCATAATTTAATCTTGTCCTTCATCCCTCTATGATATCTCATGAATTTATACCCTTCCCATCCACTATCCACATCTTTCTCTTCCCCTTCACAATCAGCTCCAAAGACACTAAAATAGGAAAGTGATCAGAAATAGGTCTGCGAAGAATTTTTTGGGACACGTGAGGAAAGTGCTCATCCCAGGAGACTGATGCAAGAAATCTATCTATCCTACAGCTGACACTGATCTCCTGTAGGTTAGACCACGTAAATCTACCACCTATGAGCGGATAGTCCACCTATCACAGTCATTAATGAACTCGGCAAAACCCCTCATACTTTTAGTGATGCGGCTCTTTCCAGACTTCTCATGGGAGAACCTAATAACATTAAAAATCCCCAAAGAGGCACCACGGAACGTCCACCGAATCATGAATTCTTTTGGGTTCCTCCCAAAATATTGGACGATCATGAGGCTTATTGGGGCCATAGACACCTACCAAAACCCAATCAAAACCATCACTCTCACTCCGAAATTTAACAGCCAAGAAGTATTTCCCTCTCCAACTCTCAATTTTCTTCACAAAACTTTGTCCCAAACCATACAAATCCCACCAGATCTGCCGATAGACGGAAGCCAATCCCAATCCTTATTTCTAACACCTCCCATTTGTCTAACAACCCTCCTAGAAATAACTTCTTTCTTGGTTTCCTGACTAACTAGGATATCAGCTACAATTCTTCTCCACACTTCTTTAATCGCTCTCCTCCTCTTATACCCACTCCCCAGACCTCTCACATTGCAGCTAATGATCTTCATGAATGACCCTGGTCCATCGCTCTTACAGACTGTTCCCTATTTCTCTCACGCTGATACTTAATGCTCCATTGAGAATCTCTCACCTCCTCGCTCCCCCTTTCATTACCTGACCTTTCGCCTTCATTTTTTCTCCTAAATGCATTCACAGCCACCGAAAGAGGGATATGTTCCCCATTCTTAATCCTAGCTTCAATATGAAGTTCGGAAGCTAACCCTAAAACCCCATCCCATTATGAGAAATTCTCTAGTAGACATTCCTCATTAACTAACTTTCTCCCCCCTTCCTCCCCCACCGTCCCATTATGAGGTAAATGCTCTTCAGTCCCCAAAGCCTCACTCCTGGAAAGTGGATCTAGAGAAGTGAACATGTTGAGATCACTTATCAGTCCATCACACCGGCAAGATACGTTAGAACCCACAGGAAGAGTATCAATCAAATTGCTATAAAAAGGAGTCCGCATACCTGAACCACCCTAATCACCTAACTCCTCAGTAGCATATATGGATTCCAACGTCTGGGCAGATAAAGAAGGATGGACATTGACGTGACTCAAAGCAGACTGCGAAGACATGGAAATCGGAATGGTCCCGTGATCGTACTTGTCACTGCCTTCAGAATTGGAATGGCCCTTTATGACACCATCTTTCATAGGTCCAACACCCACACGAAGATCGCAATCGAAATCTGTAATCAAAATTTCTGGATTACAAGTCAAAGTCTCTAAAACATCCAACGTCCTATTCCGCAAGCCACACAAAGAACTAGCCAGAAAACCAGGGGCATTCGGCCCCTCAATGGAAGGAGACAACGAGGAACTCTCATACG
The DNA here is from genome assembly GCA_031762675.1 of Pachysandra terminalis. NCBI lineage: Eukaryota > Viridiplantae > Streptophyta > Magnoliopsida > Buxales > Buxaceae > Pachysandra > Pachysandra terminalis. The sequence continues at coordinate 3,327 of JAUPMG010190202.1, forward strand.
AAACCAAAGAAAAATGGTCATCCTCACTCACCTCTTGCACTCTCATCAAAGCAAGCGAAGTCAGAGGTGGCGCTACCACTCTATCCTCGGCATGAATAGATGGGGAAAGCAACACAGCAGCAACATTAACATTCTGATTACACCCATTCATTCCAAACTGCACCTCGTCAAAACCCTCACCACTAAAGCCCCTTGAAGCTTCAGGAGGCCGAAAAGGTATACCCAAAATCTGAATGGCGTCCTGTGCACCAGCCACACCATATTCACCAGTACTAGAAAAATTCGGATCCAACTTCCAACCATTAACTTTCCATTATCACCAGAAGTTGTATCAGAGAGAGGATTACACACAAAGCAAGGAAACGACCCCCTAGAAGGGGTACTACGTGAACAGGAGTCCGAAGTCTTCAAGCCATCATCATCATCCAACGATAATGCCGTAAAATCTCCCCTGAGGTTAGAGAGAACATTCCACGTTTCCTTTTCCACCATTGAACTCACCTGATTCGAGATCAGGTTCGCTAAGTCGCGCCTAGACATCGCCATCTGATCATCGTTGCTTCTTTGTGATTCACGGGACCGAGACTGTGATCTTCTTCTTCCCCTGGAGATAGATCTCCTACAGATGCTGCTGGATGCAGGAATAGATCGGGCCCAAAACCCGTCTCTAACCTCAATACCAACCCAAACGTTGCCCTAGCGTTGGGCCTCGGACTAACCCTTCTCGAAGGCTAGCCAGACGAGGGAGCCAAAGTACCAAAACCCAGTCCACCCCCAGGCCCTAGGCCCAAAGCAACATGGCCCAAAGACAAGGGGGGAAGTTTGAATTTAAAATGAGTGAGCCCCCGACAACGTCCTGTCCTAGGGGGCCACTTGCTGAATTTGTCCCCCTTTATAAAGTCCCATCTGTTCTGCACTCCACTCCAAACTCAACACGTGTCCGGGGTGGTGATTGAGTCATCACAACATGGTCGTCTTCAACCTCCGGACACCCAGTGGCTGCAAAGATGCTGGAGTTCACCGGATAGCAAAGTGGGAAATACAAGAATACTTCGAAGCACAGTGATCCGTCCCACAGCGCTATCGTCTTTGGAATTTTCCGGAACAAAGTCTCTTTGACCCTTAGCTCCACCTTGCCCAAACCATCTTCCAAGACTTCCAAACCACCGATGTCAATGAGCCCTCCACAACAATTGCCGATCAACTTGAAGGTCTACACCGCCATGAGATGTAGCGGCACAGCCTCCACAACAATCCAAACTCTGAATCGATCCGAAGTACCGACCATAGCTCCATTTCTCAGAGGCCAACGATCCACAACAAAGTCCAAATTATTGTCCAACTTGATGACCATGAGCAGGACGATAGCCCTGACATCTAAGTCAGATTTAGCGAAAAGAACTGCTCTGTAATTGTTAACAGAGAAAATTTGACCCATCTCCACCCTGGGGTATGAAACTGAAATAAACTCCCGGACCTTGTTCCAATCCTGGAATGGCACTTTGGATGTAAGGAACCATCCGATATTGTGAATAATCCCAATCGTATTGTTCTTCTCAACCACCTCTTTAAAACCGGCAACGACCGTCCGCAAAGGAATATCGGCACTTCAGGAAGAAAGCGCGCACGAGTATGGAAAACCTCGAAAATCAGTTCCCTAATGTAATCCCAGCCTGAGTCCTGGTTTTTTTTTTTGGGAAGGAAAAGCAACCTGTCTTGTATCATCAACAATAGAAGTGACCTTGATAGCAGAGCCCCTTCTTCAGACATTCCAACAACAGAACCCTCCCTGACACTCTGGATGAACCCAAGAACCCTCCTTCATTACCCCTGGTACCTATACTTTCCAGCTTACGTAAGAACCATTCTATCTCTTCTCCTTGCAAGACCAGCCAGCTCGAGAGAACGTCGGGCCTCTCCATGATTCTCAGCCATTTCTTGTTGTTGCTACAATACCCTTCAAAGCTGATGCTTCTTGCCAGCAATATTGCAAGATCTCTGTTTGGCTCCGTTCGTCCAATCGCTCCGTTCACTTGAACTTTTTTTCACTAACCAAGCTCCTTCCGTATATGCACATTCTCATTGTTCATAATCGGGCCATACACCGAGGAAAGGGACAAAACTAAGTTACCAAAACACCACCTTAATAGAAGAGAGGAAGAGAGTAGATACCAACTTTTTGTACCACCAGCTCCACTATCCCACATAACAATGATCCCTCCACCTAAGTCTTTAGAAGGAAGAACAGCTTAGACAACCAAAAAAATGTCCCAAAAGTTTTATATCAAGGCACATGTTTACCACTTCATCCTTCGTTTCCTGAAGCGTGATTAAATCCAGATGAGTTTCATCAATCATCCCTTACCTTAAGGCCTTTGACCAGCATCCTTGAAATATTTAACTTCCAAGAAAGTATCTTCATTATAAATAACAGAATTCAAATCCTACCCTTCCCCTTACCCTCTCTTCCATTGCATCCTATAACCCTTCTATCAGCAAAACCCCTGCACTCATCTTTAAATTCCTTGTCATCCCCCTCCTTCAATCCTATTTCTTGCTTGTCACACACCCCACTCGATAATTTCATTGCATCTCTATGTAACTTTCCCCTCCTTCAATCCAATTGCTTACTTGTCACACACCCCACTCCAATAATTTCATTGCATCTCTAAGTAACTTTAGAAGACACGGTCTTGATTCTTGAAAGGCCCTTGAGTTCTCCCCAACTTCTACATTCACACTTCAGTCTCTCTCCAACAACTGAGAAATCACTCCCTAACCCTAACATGGTTCAATCCACCTAAAAAAATAGATGACCCAACATTGAACTGAGCTCTACTGCCTTCTTGACAGAATCCTTCAGGACCATGAGACAATTTACGCCCTTTGCTAAATCTACCTGCAGGCCAGAACCCACAGATGAAGACTATTCTGACTACCAAGACTAGCCCTCTCCGACCTTTATTCACTAGAAGTTGTTGAAATCCCATACAATATCTCCTATCTTATGCTTGGGTCTGCTCATGTACATCTCCTGCGACCACTGAATAGGACATTGGCCTCCAAACCCTTAGACTTTAGCCAAGGTTTTTACCTTCAAAAGAATTAGAACTCTAGAAGTGAAAGCCATGTCATAATTTTACTTAACTGCCTTAGTGGCTGAAGACCAAAACCCACAAGGTAGTAAGAAACTTTCCCTTCTGAACCTGATTCCCTAGCATCTCTAGGCTTGGGCTTATAAAAAGATTTGGGATGAACTGCCTGTGGATTGGATCAGTCAGGAGCCTATTGAACTGCTCTAGGCCAGGTAACTTATGAGCAGCTTGTAATGGGCCTTATTTTCATTTGAAAGCGTACCTTTGTTTATCTTGCATATCTGGATCTTATTACTTTAATGATACTTGTAAAAAATAATTTTACTTCCCTTTTATTGTATTACATATGAATATTCATCATTTTTATGAAGATCACACTACCCCAGCTAGTTAGGATCATCAACATGAGTCCTGTTCTGCCATCTCAATCTGTCAAAAAAAAACATATCTTCAGTCAAATTGAATACTTCAAACATTTATGACATTCTCTATCCATGTCCATCTTGGTCTTCCTCCCACCCTTTTAGATCCTTTTACATGGCACCCCCTTGCACCTTCTCATAGGTGCCTCCCTAAGCCTCCATTTAAAAAGATACCCTTTTTCTTTACTTTTTATTTAGAATTGTGCACTTTATTTCTACAGAACAGGAAACTAGTAAAGAAGCACCCGAATAGGAATCATGATGTAACATTGATTTCATGTGGCATATGATTTGGCAAAGCCCATTTGTTCACATATAATGCCACATGACTCCACTTTCACATACCCAGTTTCAGCACCAATGACATCTGCCACATGGCAAAAAAGCATTTCCTAAACCTATAATATTCACTGTAGAACACCGTAAAAATACTATAAAATTCATGGCTGCAATTACACGTGATAAATAAAAAAATTGATTATCAAATCTGGCGAGTGTAGTCACAACGTCAAGTGAGTAACACCTAGACCACCACTTTGCACCATGGATCAAAATATCATATCGTATCGCCCGTAATCCGGGGGATACGTATCACGTATCGAGACCCATGGGTTTGATCCAGTAGAATCTGACCCTTTTTCTCATCGAGCGAAGGGAACGAAATAAATCAGATTGATTTTTCTTGCGCAAATGAACTGAAAAATAAAAAAAATAAAAAAGATGCTCTCTCAACAGGAGGGAAATAACTCAAGACTCCTTAAAAAGAATTATTTTGATTCAACTATCTCTTTCTCAACTTGCCTATTTGCATTGTCTATTTCGGATACCAAGTAATCACATAATATCCCCAGTGATTTTTATCTCTTTTTTGAGATTCAGGAATAGTAACTGATGCAATACTCACCTGCACGATACAATATGAAAAAAAAATGCACCGTATCGGTCAATACATGTGCTGTATTGACCGATACGGCTCAATAAATACATATGTATCGACTATATCGCTCGATACAGTCGATACATGTTATTTAAAAAGAAAAAAAGAATCAGATGGGGAAAAGAGGAGAGATAGAGAGACTAAAAGAAAAACACAGAATCATAGCACAGAGGAAGAGAAGAGAAGAGGGGAGCGAGAGAGGGGCACCTGTTGCGGCTGCTGCTCCTCCTCTTCTTCTTCTTCTTCTCGTCACCGACTTGAAGTTCAAATCAAAAGCTTAAAAGCCCTTATAAAAGAGTTAAAATAGCTTATAAGGATGATTAGGTACACTGGCAGTATACCGAATGCATAATATTGCATATATAGTTTAACCACCTATATAATTTCTATTTATATATTAATTTATGTTATTTGAATTTATATATATATATATATATATATATATATATATATACACATATATTAAAATTTTATATTATTATACATACAAATATAAACATTGCATATAATAATATTTTATAGACATATATGAATTAATATTATATATATAATTCATTTTACATATAAAAGTTATTTAATGTACAATATAAGTAAATTAAGTGTATAAGCTACATATTTTATTTAAAAATATAATCTATTAGTCCTATAAATTGATCATATATTTTTATTTTATATTTATTATTTAACAATTAAAAAACACTCTCTCACAACAACTCAATATAGATTATATATATACATACATATATAATATATCATTCCATGAGATATTTAAGGTTTCTGTATGTTATTTTAGTTTATTTGATCTATTATAACTTTCATTTACACTTATTGAGGTTTTTATTCAGCTTTCATCCGCTAGCGCGTGTAACGGTTGGCTTCTAAGTTAATAAATGTTGTATGAATGTGTATCGTATGAATAACAGGTTAATTTATCATATTTTGACCTTATATTTACATAAAAATAGGTATTATTTTATGTATCCACCGTTTTCCTTGTGTATCTACCGTATCCATGATTTTTACAGCGTATCCGTGTCGATACTCGATACGTATAGGTTTTTGGGCCGACCGATACGCTACCTCGATAGGATATTTTAAACCATGCTTTGCATAGCCAAGGGTCCTGGTGCCTGCATCAAGATCCAAGGGAGAATAGTTGAGATACGATTGCCTAATGAAGCCTAAATGCCGACATGTGCACCAAAAAATTAATGATAAAGGCACACACAGTCAAGCCCCAACGAGGTGCTAGGGTTAGTAAAGCTTTTTCTAGGTTTCCGAATCCCCCCTGCCTAAGTAGAAAGAAAAGCTCCAATGACGCTCTCCTGTATATATATTCTAGTTAATTGTCAAGAAGCTACTAAACTACACATGCATTAGTCTATATGTTAGTTTCATTGATATTAATCTATATGTTAGTTTAAACTATAGTCTTTGTTTCAGTAATAAATGAATATTTGTACATAGAAACTTATCAACACAAATAACCAATCTTTATCACCTAACATTTGCTTGGTTGCTTTGGTTACACTAATCTGTCTAAAATTACTCTCATCCTGCTATGAATTTTAGCACATGGTAACTACTCCAAGTCTTCTTTAACATCGTCACTTACCAATATATAATTTACAACCCTTTTAGGAGTAATGTTAAATGCTTCACACTTAAAGGAAATTAAAGAAGATCTGAGAATTGTGTCTTACTTGCAAGAGCTTGACGATATGCTTGAACTAGAGCCCTTGCCAAAATCCCAGAGCCCATCACAATCAAATTAGCAAGAATCTTTGCAGCCTGTGACAAATTCAAAGATAAGCTACAGTCTACTGATATTCAAAGGACAATGAAAAAAAAGGAACTTTTTCAAAAAATAAAGCAGTAAGAGATACGCGATATATAAATGGGATTAGGGAATAGTTAAAAGGGGAAAAAAAGTGATAAATTTCTCAGAAAGTTAGTTGTTATTTTTTTCAATCAGTAAAGTGTGTATGTATTAGATATAAAGTAGAAGATTACAAGAAAGGTAAGAACTGTACAGGAAAGTATACATCTGCCCCGGCACCTTAAATAAAAGACAACTCATGCATCCAACCAAAAAGAATTACGCTCCAAAGCAAAGTCCCAAAAATCCACCCTGCTCAGATCCAAACAACAGAAGTCCAGAAAAACAAGGTCGAAAGAATCCTCCTTAGTAACATCTCAAATGATGACTCTTTGCCCTCCAACATTCTGGAGTTCCTCTCACTCCAAACAGTCCAAATAACAGCTCCTGGGCACAAGTTCCACAAGATCTTCACACGCCCTTTCTTGTTTCTTCTCCCCCCAACCGCAAATGTGTATGCGCTATGGAGAATTCGTTGACCATCTTTTCCTCTCTTGTGCTTTTGCTGCTAAGGTTTGGAACCTTTTTGTCAAGAAGGCAGGTTTGGCTT
>JAUPMG010190213.1:0-10209 GCA_031762675.1 Pachysandra terminalis
GAATGCATAGAATTTTTATTCTAGGTGTTATAGTTACTTATATCTTACTAGAACTGCTCAGGACTTCCGCTTATGATAAAATTTGTGTTGCCACTCTCGTAAAAGTACGAGGTGAAGGTTACGCTTGGACTGGAAAACCTATGAAATTGGGAATTCCCGGTCCGGGTTGTTACAATTGGTTCATAAGGTTGACTGAACCTTGGGTATTGTACACTCTAAATCAGCATATGGTGGGCTTCGAACCATGGTTAGTGCCCGGATGGGAGACGGGACAGCCGGATGTTCCTGGAACATGATCCCGAAACTATGATGAAGCTACAATGAGGGACGCTTAACAGATCATATAAACAAAGGCATAACCATTGCATCATCTTGATTGAGCATACATTAAGCTATCTGCTTGATCATCCTTGCATAAACATGTCATTTCACATGCTATTGATTTCCATCCTATTATTTCCATTTAATCTCTGATTTTAGTCATGTATGAAGCTAGGAAACGAATGAAACCTCTGAATGGTGCTCCTCTTTTCCTTCTTCCTCAATCTAAAACAATTGCAGTTTCAGATTTTACAGCCTTCGTTTCTCTCTCTCTCGTATGGTTTTATCTAAGCAATAATCCCAGTTCACAGTTTGAAAGAATGAGAGAATGAGAAGAGGGAGATGATATGGTGTTGTTTCCCTAGTTCTCTCTCTTAACGGCTCCATGATGGGGACACGTCCATGGTGGCTTCCCCACAACCTGTTCCACGTACAGCTTGTGCGTTCAAATCTGTTGGGAGATTAGTCTTTTACAAGGCTACCCAAAAGAGAAAATCTATTCACTAAAAGGTCCACTACCTAAACAAGTTAATTACTGAAACACCCTACTTTAAATTAAACACAACCTAATGCATATAAGGCACAATAAATTAGCAAAAACAATTACCATAAAATAACTATAAATAATATTAAGGGTTTAAGGTTATTACGGTTTGAGTTTGCAAACTCTGCACTCATGCCCTTGGGCCATGAAACCCTCTGCCCGATCCAAATAGATCTCCTCATCCATTTCTCCTTTGAGAAACGCTGTTTTGACATCCATCTGGTAGAGTCCCAAATCAAGGTGTGCGACAATAGCAAGAATGAGGCGAATGGAGGAAACTCTCACCACTGTTGAGAACGTCTCCTCATAGTCTATATCTTATCTCTGGGTATAACCTTTCACCATAAGACAGACCTTGTATCTCTTTACACTTTCATCTGCCTTGCGTTTGACCTTTGGAACCCACTTGTTTCCAATGGTCTTATGTCTAGGGGGAAGATCAACAAGTTCCTAGACTTTTTTCTTCTCCATGGAAGTCATTTCATCTTGCATTGAAATTATTCACTTTTGCGAAGTAGGTAATGATAACGCCTCCTGGTATAAACCAGGCTCATCATCATTAAGCGTGGTAGTCATGAACGAATCACCCTCAATCGTGAAATGACGACGAGGAATTTGTCCACGACTACTACGTGTGAGATTGTTGGTATCTGTGTCGTCTGGGACACTCCCACTGGAAGTAATCCACTCCCACTATCCACAACTTCTGTAGAATCCATATGATCCCATTGAGAACAGACGTTCCTGGTGGTTTTTGGATATAGGGTGATCTTCGCTGATCCTAACAGATCTGGCTCATTCATTTCGAAGAGTTCCAGATTCATCATTGTTTTCTTCCTGCTTGGGAAATTATCCTCGATGAAATCGACATCACGTGACTCGATCTGTGTTAGTCCCCCGTTGGTTTGTTCATGGACAAAGACGTATCCATTAGCGTTCTTTGAGTATCTCACAAAAATGCACTTAACGACTCTGTTGTCTAGCTTCCCTCTCTGATGGGAAGGTACATGAACATAATCTATAGATCCCCATGGCCTCATGTGGGTTAGGTCAGACGCTCTGCCTGTACATAACTGGTATGGTACGGTAGGATCTGACTTCGTAGGGATGCAGTTTAAGATGTAGGTCGCAGTCATAAGTGCGTCTCCTCAAAAACTAATGAGTAGGGACGCCATCATCGAGCTCATCATCTCTAACAAAGTACGGTTCTTTCTGCTACACCATTCTGCTGAGGTGTGCCTAGGATCGTTAACTGCCTACAGATTCCCTTTTTTCACGTAACTCTAGAAACATATCCGATAAATACTCACGTTCTCTATCGGTATGGAGACACTTGATGTGTTAATCCAATTGGCTCTTGAATTCCGTCAAGAAGTGTTTAAAGCAATCTAATACTTCCGACTTGTGGGATATCAAGTACACATAACCGTATCGCGTGTAATTATAAATGAATGTGATGAAATACGACTCTTCGTAGTGGGTCCTAACATTGAATTGCACTCATATGTCAGAATAGACTAACTCTAAAGGAATGTTTGCTATCACTGCCTTATCAAATGGTTTTCTACATGTCTTACAACCTAAACAATGCTCCCAAATGGGTAACTGAACCTTGGCAAGCGATCATAGTATACCTACTTTATCCAATCGGTTCATCCTCTATAGCCCAATGTAGCCGAGTCTAGCATGCCATCTCAATGAATCAGAAATAATAACATCGTCATCATGGGAAGTCAAATTTGCATCACTTGAATTTATCAATATCAAGTTCAACTAGACCATCAGAAATAGATCCCCTACCGTATAAACCGACTCTAAAGAAGTGGATACACAATCTCTACTGAAAAATAGCGGAAAAAAACTTGTCTAAGTATCTCTACCAGCGATAGCAGATTACTTTGGGCATGTCTCTTTCCTTTATGCTTCCCTCTTTAGGGTGATTGGTACCTTTTTTTGCCTTCGGCGCTTTCTCAGTTGTTTCCCTCTGTTGGGGCGCCTTACCTTTGCGCTTGTGCCTAGACTTGGTTGTCTTGCGCTTCGTCGGTTCGGCTAAGAGTGCAATACTGTTAGAACTTGCAATCTGACGCTCTGGCTCGAGCTCAAGATGATGCGACAAATCGTTGAACATTTTAATGTTCTCATTGTGCATTATGATGAGCCTCATGTGCTCCCACGAGTCAGGTAGGGATCTCAGAACAGCGAGAATTTGTTGCTCATCTGTCACACAATTCCCTGCAGCTTTCATTTCTCGTATCATAGACGACATCATCCTAAGATGCTCAATCATGCTCACACTGGGAGTCATCTTGTAGGTCTCAAATCTCATCGTCAGTGCTCGTAATCTAGAAGCTAAGGTACCAGCGAACGCAAGTTTCATTGCGTTCCAGATCTCAAGTGTAGTCTTATAGGCCTCGAATTCGCCAATAAGATGATTGTGCATACTACACAACATATTAAATCGTGCACAACGATCCTTCTTAGCCCAAGCCTGATAGGCCTCCATTTCTCTACGATGCTAGGCAATGGTTCCCTCCTTAGGATAATCTAGGCTATGTGATAAAGTCTCTTGGGCCTCGGACTCATCGAGAAAATATTGGATCTTCCTATGCCATATATCATAGTTCTTACAATCCAATTTCTCACCCTGTTTAGGTCAACTACTATACTCTAAGCGACCATATCACTACAATTAAAGTGCACATATCTCTAGCATCTCGTAAACGCACACATTGTAGATCTTGCATCATTATCTAAGACTAAACAATAATATTAATCTTTTTTTTATCAGATCAAAAATATTCTAGACCGTAGATCATAATGCATAATCATCACCAATAGAATAAAATTATAATACTATTTTTAATCCATAATATGCAAAACCCTTCTAGAAAATAACATAGTCTTAACTAGGATCTTATTTACATGTTAACCACATATAATCATGCAAATAATCTTAAATGACGATATTGTTTACATGTTAACCTTATATAATCATGCAAATAAAAATAATTAAATCTTGCTATTATTTACATGTTAACCTCATATAATCATGCAAATTAAATTAACTCTAAATATGGTATTAATTATATGTTAACCTCATATAATCATGCAAATAAAATGACCTCTAATTCATGATATTACTTACATGTTAACCTTATGTAATCATGCAAATAAAATAATCTCTAAACATGATGTTATTTACATGTTAACCTCGTACAATCATGCATATAAAATAATCTCTAATTCATGATATTACTTACATTTTAATCTCATATAATCATGCAAATAAAATAATCTCTAAACATGATGTTATTTACATGTTAACCTCATACAATCATGCATATAAAATAATCTCTAATTCATGATATTACTTACATTTTAATCTCATATAATCATGTAAATAAAATAAACTCTAAATCATGATAATATTCACATGTTAACCTCATATAATCATGCAACAAATATAATCTCTAAACATGATGTTATTTACAAGTTAACCTCATATAATCATGGAAATTAAATAAACTCAAAATCCTGCTTTAAAACCCCAATATCAAAATTCAAAATAAAAAAAAAAAATTTATGGTCTAATCTGGGCTCGCGCGGCAGCTCAGCAGCAAGGGTGTGCACGTCAGCCCATCACGCAGTAGGGCGCACAGTAGCAGCATGCTCGCGCGGCAGCCCAGAAGTAGTAGCGTGCGTGGGCAGCCCAGCACAAGGTCTCGTACGGCATCCCAGCGCATTAGGTAGCCCAGCGCACATGCCATATGTGGCAGCCTAGCGTGCAGGCCTCACACGGGTAGCCCAACACAGCAGGCGCAACATGCAGGCCACGCACGGGTAGCTCATTAGGGTCATAGACCCAGCACAACCAGTCCATCAGACGCACAGGTCGTCAACAGGTAGCCCAGTGCGCAGGCCGCACACGGGTAGCCTAACGCAGCAAGCCAAACATGGAGGCAGCTCATAGGCAACCCAGTGCACAGACTGCCCAGTGTAGTGGGCCCAACGAGTAGGCCGCTCATTGGCAGCCCAGAGCCCAGGCCCAGCACAGCCTAGCGAGTGGAAAACCCAGCGCGTGGGTTGCCAAGTGCAGCAAGCACGTGCGCCCAACCCAACGCAGCAGGCCAGCAGGTCCACAACGCGGGTTGCCTAGCACAGTCACGTGCGCGCAGGTAGCCAAGCCTGCATCCCTCTCGCACAGGCCTAGCATGGAGGTACAACAACCCTGGGGCATGTGCACATGCGCTATAGCCCTGGCGCGCACAAGCGCAGTAGCCCAAGGGCCCAGCAGCTCGCACACGAGTGTTTCTGCAGAAAATCAGCAACTTGATTGCAGATTAGACGAGGTTTGTCGACATACCTCAATCCAACGAAGACGTATCACATCAGCTCTGATACCAAACAAGGTTGTAAACAATCTGGATCACATACCTCAATGCACACGAACCCGAATCTGCAGCGGAAGGACTCTATCGAACTGGATAATGTTCCACATCGGAATTTGTGATTACTAGAACCACATACAATGAATCGACAGTCTATCGACCTAGGGATTTTTATGGAACCCAGATAGCAAATCCAGATCTCTGTAGAAAGATGGGATGAAGAGAAGAGAGAGGTTTCTAGTGGTGGACTCCCAAAAACATGAATTGTGACTCTCAATGGCTAGGGAGAATGAGTCTTCTACATAGAACACTCAACTCAAGTCCACCTTGGACTCTATCTACTAATCTTATTAGGAGAGAGTTTTCCACATCCACACTTCTAATCAAGTATGAATGTCCCATTAAGTGGGGACCCCAGGTGGGCCAACCGAGTCGACCCATCTCTAAAATCAACCACTAGCACCGTTCCAGTCCTCTCATCAAGTATGTGAGAGGGCTGGAAAGTGCCCTGGGCTAGTTTGGTTGATTCCTTAATCTCAAATGGCGTTTTGATCAACATACAAATTACTCTAATACCTGTGGGATGAGTTGTAACAACATCAAGAAACATGAGGATTGGATGAATGATAGAGTTAGTTGATTGCCTAAACCAAAAGGACTTTACACTATGAAGATCTCATGGAACTTTATAAGGTGAAGGTTCTAAACGATTCGGATCACGTACCTCGATGCACACGACCCCGATTCTGTAGCGGAAGATCTCTATCGAACCGGATAACGTCCCACGACTGAATAAATGATTACTAGAACCACATACAATGAATCCACACTCAATCGACCTAGGGCTTTGTATGGAACCCCAATAGCAAATCCAGATCTCTTGAAGAAGAAGAGATAAAGAGAGAAGACAGATTCTCTAAGTTGGAATCTCACCTAGACATGAATTCTCTAATGGGTAGGGAGGAGGAGTCTTCTATAAATAGAAGACTCAACTCAACTCCTCCTAGGACTTTATCTCCTAATCCAATTAGGAGAGAGTTATCCACATCCATACTTCTAATCAATATGGACGTCCTAATAATTTGGGACCCCGGGTCGGCCCAAACGGGTCGACCCATCTCTAAAATCCAACATAAGGAACAACGAAGAAAAGTGTCCTGGGCAAGTTTGGTCTGGTTCAAAGGCAATATACCTAGTCATTCCTTCATAACTTGGCTTGGTATCTTATACCACTTACCTACAAATTAGGATAGACTACTGAAGATGGGTATCCTATCTAGTGCTAGGTATTTCTCTTTTGTCAGCATTGAAATGAAACTCACCACCATCTTTTATTGACTGCAACCTCCCTGTCAAAGCGTGGAAGGAAATGCTACTAAAGTGCAACATTGTGAGACATCCCCTACCTTGGGACCTTGAAGTTAGCTGGTGCTCATCAAACTTCACTTGTAAGAGGCAAAAGTCAAAAATCAACAAATTGGTCTTCAACTTTACAATTTATCATATTTGGAGGGAATTAAATGATAGAATCTTCTCAAGGAAGTTCAAATCTATCGAAGCCATGTGCTCAGAAGTTATTGAAGATATTGCCACTATCCTGAGGGGTTATAGATGAAGGGACCTAAAAGCACTAATCTACAAGAGACATGCAATAGCTGTTGTCAATTTTTCTTGTTGTTTCTACACGTTTACTTTAATTTGATAAACTATCAAACAAATTTGAAAACAACAATGCTTTATCCAAATAATATCATAGGTGAAGCGACAGTAAGAATTGAGAATCAAGAGATGCCAAAAGCAATCAATTTTGTTATCTTTGATTTATTATCCATAAAGAAGAGATATTGATAAGGATGTTGTACATAGAATTAGAGTTGAATGACTTAAGTGAAAATGCCCTTTTAGGGTGTTATGTGATCGACGTGTTCCACTCAAACAAAAAGAAAAATCTTATTGCACAACCATTAGGCCTACCATGATGTATGGATCAGAATATTGGACAACAAAGAAGAAACATATGCATAGAATGAGTGTTGTTGAGATGGATATGGGAATATTCAGAAAGACAAGTTAAGGAGTGAAAATATTCGATTAGCTACCATATGCTGAGTGGGATATGTCTATGGGACACGTCTCCATGTACAACTTTGTCTCTGATGTAATGATAGTGAATGTTGTTGTTCTTTGTCCTGCCATGGAATTTGGGGTCCTAGGTGTAGGTCAGTGATGCCATCCTATCACTATGGATGGTGATTGACCCTACGCTAGCTTTGAAGACTCCAAGATCTTATAAGAATCACATCATCCATACGGCCTTAAGGACGACTGCACAAAAGTCATGTACTCTGACTCCATAATGGATAACACGATGCAGACTTGCTTCTTGCTACTCTAAGAAATGGCCCACTATCTTACAAGAATGTGTATCCTGACGTTGACTGTTGACCGCCTATATCTCCTGTCCAGTCTGCATCACAATGGCCTCATTGCTGTAAATCAACTCGCTTGAAGCAAAAGCATGTAATCTGCTGTCCCACATAGGTATCTAAGAGTATGGTTTCACTGCCTTCTAAAGAGTCTGCCCTGGGTTACTCTGGTAACTACTGACTCTGACAACCACAAAACTAATATCAGATCGATTACACATCATAGCATACACCTGACTACCTATAACACTAGTATAGGGAACACTAGCCACCTGTTCCTTCTCTTTCTTTGTCTCTGGACAAAGACGAAGATGCAATGAAGCACCCTTCTCAATAGGAGTGTCAATGGGACAATCACCGAAGCCTCTTAGCACGATTCTAGTGAATCTTAGCACCTAGCACATAATCAGTCTTACCCATATCCTTCATCACAAACTTGAAGGAAAGCCACTCTTTAGTGACGACAATCATCTCCTTGTCATTCCCTGCTATCAAACATCGAAGCCTCTTGAAGGACAAAAACCGAAGCCTCTTAGCACAAACACTGAACTTGAAGGACAAACACCGAAGCCTCTTAGCATGATTCTTGTGAATCTTAGCACCTAGCACATAATCTGTCTTACCCATATCCTTCATCACAAACTTGAAGGAAAGCCACTCTTTAGTGACGACAATCATCTCCTTGTCATTCCCTGCTATCAAAATATCGTCAACATACAACGACAAGATAAGAAAGCTCCTACCATGATATCTAACATACACACAATGATCTTCCTCGATCATCATGAAGCCAAACTCTATAATGGCTCGATGAAATTGAAGAAACCACAGCCTCGATGATTGTTTCAAGCCGTATAAGGAGCATTTGAGTCTGCAAACTTTGCGCTTATGCCCCTCGACCATTAAACCATCAGGCTGATCCATATAGATCTCCTCATCAAGTTCTCCATTGAGAAATGCAGTTTTGACATCCATCTGGTAGAGTTCCAAATCAAGGTGTGCGACAATAGCTAAAATGAGGTGAATGGAGGCAAATCTCACGACTTGTGAGAGCGTATCCTCGTAGTCTATACCCTCTCTTTGGGTATAACCTTTCGCCATGAAACGGGTCTTATATCTCTTTACACTTCCAACTGCCTTACGATTGACCTTTAGAACCAACTTGTTTCCAATGGTCATGCATTTAGGGGAAATACTAACATGCTCCCAGACTTGGTTCTTCTCCATGGAAGTCATTTAATCTTGCATTGCAATTATCCACTTACTTAAAGCAGTTGATGATAACGCCTCCTGGTATGAACCAGGCTCATCATCATCAAGCACGGCAGTTATGAATGACTCACCCTCAATCATGAAACAACGACAAGGAATCTTTCCACGACTACTCCTACGCATGGGATTGTTGGAATCCGTGTCCACTGATACATTCCCACTGGAATGGAATCTACTCCCACTGTCCACATCATCTGTAGAATTCATAGGTTCCTATTGAGAACCGACGTTCTCAGTGGTGTTTGGATATGAGGTGATCTTCACTGATCCCAACAGATTTGGCTCATTCATCTCGAAGAGCTCCAGATTCATCCCTGATCTCTTTTTGCTTGGGAAATCATCCTTGATTAAATCCACATCATGTGATTCAATCTGTTCTTGTACCCTGTCGGTTTGTTCACGGACAAAGACGTAGCCCATAGAGTGCTCTGAGTATCTCACAAAGATGCACTTAACAGCTCTCTTGTCTAGCTTCCCTCTCTAGTAGGAAGGCACATGAACATAACCTGTAGATCCCCATGGCCTAATGTGGTTTAGGTCAGGAGCTCTGCCCACTCATAACTGGTATTATGTGCTAGGAACTGACTTCGTAGGAACACAATTTAAGATGTAGGCCACAATCATAAGTGCATCTCCCAAAAAACTAATGGGTAGGGACACATGTGTCATCATCAACACAATGTCTAACAAAGTACAGTTCCTTCTCTTTTCTATACCATTCGACTGAGGTGTGCCTGGGATCGTCAATTGCCTACGGATTCCCTTTTCTTCACATAACTTTAGAAATATATCAGATAAGTACTCGCGTCCTCTATCAGTACGGAGACACTTCATGTGTCGATCCAATTGGTTTTCGACTTCCGCTTTGAAATGTCAAAAGCAATTTAATGCTTCCGACTTGTGGGAAATCAAGTACACATAATCGTATCGCCTGTAATCATCGACGAATGTGATTAAATCAGACTCTCTGTGGTGGGTCCTAACATTGAGTGGTCCACATATGTCAGAATGGACTAACGCTAAATGAATGTTTGCTCTCACTGGCTTACCAAATGGTTTCCTACATGAATTACCGGCTAAACAATGCTCACAAATGGGTAACTAAACCGTGGCAAGTGATTCAAGTAGACCTGCTTTAGCCAATCGTTTCATGCTCTCTATCCCTATGTGGCCTAGTCTAACATGCCATCTCAATGAATCAGAAATAATAACATCATCATCATGGGAAGTCAAATTAGAAACCAAATTTGCATCACTT
>JAUPMG010190224.1:0-23821 GCA_031762675.1 Pachysandra terminalis
GCGGTCTAGAAATAGATCCCGAAGGTCGCGTCTCGTGATTCGTACCATCCCCACCTAGGGATTCGGGTTGCGAGAACGGGGCGTGACATTACCTCACAGAGGATCCTCTCCCCGACAACTCATTTTAATTTGAATTTATATTTTATAAATTGCAAATAATTCCCTTAATTTATTTCAATTACACCCTAAACCCCAAATTAAGTATTTTAACTTCAGATCCAACCAATACTCTAATTAGCTTATAAATCCACACCATTAATTTCAGGGAAAATATCAAATACTTTCTATAAAACCTTTTTGATCATTTTTATTGTTTAAGAATATAATTATTTGGTTTACGTCATTACAACCTACCTCCATTCTCTTCTAATTTGAATTCAGTATAAATTACTAATTTAACCTTGGATTAATACTGGGTCCACGCGACGCGATTTGCACTAAGCCCACTATCCTAGTTCAAAGCCCAACTTGCTTATACTTAATTACACCACATCACCCGGATTTATTTATTTATTTATTTTAATTACAGCTTGACCACAATTCTGTAATATAATTATCAAAACGTATTATTAAGGATCCAGGTTTCATCCATAATTAATTAATTAATTTAATTAATCACAAATAAATTATTATGTGGATTTCTAGGTTCGGGTCATTACAAAAATCTATAAATAATCATAATATTTATTATCATATTCGTACTTACTACTAAAAGAGAATATTTTTTTTAAGGTTTTCTTAATTATAAATATTTTACAATAACCTTTTAGGCTTATAAATATTATTTATTTCATGAGTATCTTTGAATTCTATAAGTAATTATTTTTTTATTTAATTAATTATGATATTTTTCATACCTTTTCTTATATGTGTTAACAAAAATCTCCAAAATATACTTAAACTCTAAAACAAAGAAAAAGTTATATTTTAATAAAATAATTATTTTATATATGATTTAATAATAAAATAAAATATTTATCTCTAAAATTAGTCACTTTTATTTACATCTATAATAACGATACTATATAAGCTTATTTATAAAATATAAGCATACCAAAATATTCCCAACCCAATATCCAAACATAAAAACACAAGAAAGAATAATAATAATATGAAACACCCAAAATAGAATTAGCTTACACCAAAATAAATATGTTAACAAGTATTACAAAAAGATTTAAAAAAAATTAGCTTACACTAAAATAATATTATTAAATATAATAAATATTATAATTATAAAAAAACTATATTTATTTTTAATAACAATAGAATATATTAAAATATTTAAAATATAGTTTAATCTTTTGCATTAAAATTCTCATAATTAAGTATGACTCATTAAGTAGTCAATCTTAGTTTTTACATGTATTTACGATATATAATGTTCTAGTGCTTAAGACTCTTATTTTGGGCTCATAAGACCGGACCTTAGATGTTTCATCTTAGAAATGTTAATGTACTTATATATATATATATTATTTTAGCATCAAGGATATTAATTTTGTAATTAATAACTAAAACTAAAAAATAATTAAGAAAAAATTATATTTTTCAAATATAAATATAACAGGACATTATATTTTGGCATCTAAAGAAATCAAATATAAATATTCACAACTATCACGTGCAGAGCACGTGCATTAACTAGTATATTTAAAAGATAAGTGAATGGCAACAGGCGGATTGAGCCAAACCCTAAACTGACTCACGGGTTATAAAACCCTAACCATTAGGGGCGGGGTGGGGTGGATTACCCGTTTAACCCGCCCCATTGCCATCCCTATTCTCTACGGTTGAGATCTGAAACCGAAAGACATTGATTCCAGCTGAACAAAGTGTGCTAGTTTGAGAGAGGAATTTGTTATTACAAGCATTAAACCTTTCATTTAAGTATTGAGATGGAAATGTTCCAAATGTCAACCTTTCAATTGAATGCACTTAATTCTACCCTAAAAAAAATTGAATGCACTTAAATCCGTTCTCTTTACGAGTTTTTAGTGAAAGTCACATTCCAAAATAATCAATCCCTTATACATATGACTTGGGCTTGCTCATAGAACCAGAAGATCAGGAGCCAAAAAACATTTCTTTATGGAAAGAAAGAAGACGATGATGGAAGTTAAAATCATCTCTAGAGAGACTATCAGACCTTCCTCTCCGACTCCTCAACACCTTAGAAACTTCAAGCTCTCCCTTCTTGATCAGATCGTTCCTCTAGTTTACGTCCCCATCGTCTTCTTTTATCCAACTAAAGAAGCCAATGAAGAAGAAACCCAATATTCTAAAAGAATATTTGATGTCCTAAAGAAATCCTTATCGGAGACCTTGACGCGCTTCTACCCACTCGCCGGAAGGATCAAAGATAGCTTCTCCATTGACTGTAACGACAAGGGGGTTGACTATTTGGAAGCCCAAGTCAACGGTGACCTCTTGGAAGTCATCAGGAAACCTGAAATCCATTTACTGAATTGCTTCCTTCCATGTGAATTCGTTATTACAGACCCAGTTGTTCAATTAGCCATTCAAGTCAACAGATTTGACTGTGGAGGATTTGCAATCGATTTTTGCTTTCTACACATGATCTTGGATGGATCATCGTTGAGTGCGTTTGTTAACGACTGGGCCAATATGGCTCGTGGTTCGTCTGATCATGATGATGAAGCTGTGGGTCCCATCTTCGAACAAGATTCAATCTTTCCATCAAGAGATTTATCGGGATTCATGCCAACCTATAAGGTGTCAAAGGTTGAGTCCACTACGTCAATTACAAGAAGGTTTGTGTTTGATGGTTCAACCATAGCCGCTCTCAAGACTAAAGTGACTAACCACAAAGACCCGACCCGGGTCGAAGAGGTTTCGATGCTGATCTGGCACCGTATCATGGCTGCTGAGTCTAAAGCAAAACCGGGCTCGAGAAACCTTTATGTGGCGAACCACGCGGTTAACATACGCCGGAGGATGGTCCTGCCCTTGCCGGAAAACCCGATCGGGAATTTCTTCTGGCACGCAAGTGTGTCATCATCATCGACGGTTGAGAGCGATTTGGATGAGTTGGTGGATCAGATGAGGAAAGCCGGTAGAAAAGTTGACTTTGATCATGTGAAGAAGCTACATGGTGATGAAGGGCTCTTAAGGGTTTGTGAAACTATGAATAAGTTAGGAGAATTCTATTATGCAGATGACGTGGATTGTTATCTCTTTACTAGTTGGTGTAGGTTTCCTTTTTATGAAGCTGATTTTGGGTGGGGAAAGCCTGCATGGGTGAGTAGTGTTGACTCGGCTGCAGAAGGTATCAAGAATGCTGTGATTATGATGGATACTGGGTTGGGTGATGGGATAGAAGCTTGGGTCACCTCGGATGAACGAGTCATGGACGTAATGGAACGTGATAAGGAGCTTCTTGCATTTGCTTCGTTTAATCCGAGTGTTTTAGGCTAACCCATCTGACCCGTTGGGTTATTATATTATATATTTTAATATATACCAACTAATATATATATTTATGCACACATATATAATGGATTGGATACTTTCTTTCTTATTTTTTCACGTTCTTTTCTCTCTCTCTCTCTGGATAGAGTTAGTTGCTTACTTGTTAGAGGCCAGTGTATTAGAAGAGAAAGTAGAATATTATTAGAAGAGAAAGTAGAATATTATACGTTATATTGCATTTTTATTGTTTACATAAAATTAAATAAAAATAATAAATAAATAAATATCATATCAGCTTGTAATCAGGTTTATTATGGAGGATATTAGATGAGATATTAGCAAAACAAGCAACTTATCACGGGAAGGCCAATAATCCAAACATAGAAAAGACACGTGGTTCACATCTTCCTGCAGAAAATGCATTAATGGTCTGTTTATCAAACCACTTTATGGTGTTAAATGATTGCACAAGAGAGACCATACCATTGGCTTGGGCCGGGATCGTCTGTGAGCAGAAATCCTGTGAGCGTCTCTTGTGGCGTAGAAACAACACCCAATGGGGCAAAAATACCATTTTGCTCTTTGGGTTTAGTTTTGATGGTCCTATCTTAGATGTTGTCTCCACACCACAAGGCGCTCACAGAAGATCTACTCTCCATTGACTTCGGGATGAAATCTTTTATGAGATAAATCCCTCTGAGCACCATGTGATCTAGAGACATCACCCAGGACAGAACCTACCAAAACAGCACTCAAAGGGCCGAATGATATTTTCGCCTCCTGGGTGTTGTCTCTACACCAAAGGACGCTCCCAGATATTTACTTCACAAGGATCCCGGCCCATTGCCTTCCACCCATGTCACCAAAACTAAAAAAGACGCTTATGTTCACTGAATAGGAATCAGTTTGCCATAAGCAATCAATAGATGCCAAGTGTCCGTCGAATGCCATGCACGACATCCTTCCTTCAGAAGGTTTTCTTATTCACTCATAGTCCCCAGTCCCACTTGCAGCTCCAAAACCACCCATCACTACCACCTGCCACCATTGTGACCACAGCATACCATTGTTCACCACTCACCACCATCACCATTATTTACCATCGCCATCGCTGCCACCTATCATCACCACCCACCCACCACCTTCAACCACCAGCCAACACCATTATTTTTTACCACCACCATCGTCGCTACCGCCTATTATCACCACCCACTCACCCACCACCACTATTTACCACCACACGTCACCATTGTGACCACAACATACCATCGCTTACCACTACCACCACCCATCACCATTATTTACCATCGCCATCGTTGCCGCCTATCATCACCACACACCCACCACCTATCACCACCACCCAACACCATTATTTTCACCACTACCGCCGTCACTACCGCCTATCATTACCACCCACCACCACCACCCATCCCCATCACCAGCCATCACTATTTACCACCACCCGCCACCATTGTGACCACAACATACCATCGCCTACCACTACCACCACCCATCACCATTATTTACCATCACCATCGTTGCCGCCTATCATCACCACCCTCCCACCACCACAACTACCCACCACCTATCACCACCACCCATCACCATTATTTTTCACCACCAACGCCATCTACTGCCTATCATCACCACCCACTCACCCGCCACCCATCACCATCACCCGCCACCACCATGAATAATACCATATCACCATGACCACCCATCACCATCACCAGCCACCACTGTGACCACAACATACCATCGCCTGCCACTACCACCACCTACCACCATTATTTATCACCGCCCTAGTCGTCTTTACTGTCTATCACATAGGGATGTAAGTTTGGCCCAACCCGCCCGAAGCCCGCTCGACCCAACCCTAATAACAACTCGAACTCAGTTTTTTATTTGGGTTTGGGTTTGGGTTCGGTCTGAACTCCAAGAGCCCGAACTAAAGTTCGGGTTGGGTTCGGGTTAGGTTTATAAACCCTAAAAAGCTCGACCCGACCCGAATAATTAGTAGTAATACCTAAATATTTTAATTATATATATAAATTATAACTTTGAATATGATCCGTTGATGATTCTTAATCCAATGGCTCATATCCAAAAGAAAGTATAAGACCTAAGTAATGTCTCTTTCTCTTTCTGTATGCCAGCCAATTTTTTTTTTTTTTTTTGGTAATGTTTGTATGTGCAAATATATGTTTTGGATTAAAAAAAAAAATTATTCAATGGAGTTCGAGCTTACTATGTACGTGTTCAGTTTGGGCCGGGCTGGGTTCAGGCCAGCTGATTACAATTCAGGCTGAGCCCGAACTGATTGGAACCCGGCCCAACCCGCCCTACTTACATTCCTACTATCACACCATCCACTCACCTACCCATCACCATCACGTCACCACTAGTTATCGCCACCATGAATCATAGCATACTACCACGACTGCCTACCATGAGCACTCATCACTACCACCCGCCACCACCGTGACCACAACATATCATCGCCTACCACCACCACCACCACCACCACCCATCACCACTATTTACTACCACCATGAAACATACCATACCTCCACTCGCCACCACAACTAACAACCACCACCTTATATTGCCTACCGCCATACACCACCACTATCTACCATCCTCACCACCCATCATTCACCATCATCGCATGTCACCACTTTCCTCTACCGACTTACCTACTTACCACAATCACCACTTTGTCTCATTGCTTATTTACAAAATTTTGCTTTCTTTTACATTTTGAAATTTTAAACAAACAAAAAAAGATTTTAGTTCCATTTCTTTTCTCTTCTTTCCTTTTCGATTTCTTTTTCATTTTCTATTATCTCGTTTTCTCTCAAAACAAACAGACGCTTAAATGTTAAGAGCTTTTGGAACAACGGTTCGGTCCTTAACATTTTTTTTTTTGGTTAATACGGTCCTTAACATTTGCAAGGACACGATTCCTTATCATGCATTAAATCTGAAACCAGTCGTACTCCAATATAATAATTGAAAACCATTAAGGCAAACAAATGCCATGAATTTATTTATAGTTGTTTGATTAATAGATTATCATTAGAGAACCATCATTTGTGTTGATTTGGAGACAATTAACCGATCGTATTATGCAATAAGGTTATCAGATGAAATTTATAAAAACAAATAAATGAGTTAACTAATTAATCGATGAAGCTCAAAAAGCCTACTGTGTTCGTCCGAATCGGAATTCGAAAGGAGCTGCAGAGGACTTGAGGAGAGATTTCGAGAAGAAAACCAATCGCTCGCTTTCCGATGATCTGTGGGCTTTCAGGAGCTGCCAACCCGTGAGCGTGCCGCCACGTTTTCTGGTTTCTCGTATATTCTTCTCCTGAGACGAAAAAAGAAATTAAAGCAAAAGGTTCCGTTGCCGGGAATCGAACCCGGGTCTCCTCCTTACCGCTGGACGACAACGGATTTGTATGAAGGTCTCTATACATAAATTTATTAGATGTATAATATAATGTATCAACTGAACAAATCCTAGCCGTCCAAAGCACTTACTCCATTGTCATTGAGAAGGATTCAAGATCAAAAGAGCTCGAGCCCAAGTGAACCGCAGACCTATAAAATAATAAATAAGAATAAAAAGTCGGATCTAACATTCAGGACTCAGAACACTTGTGTAATAGACAATGCAGATATACAAGTGTATGTGGCGTATTACACTGTATCAGGTAAATCTCGTTCTGGTAATCAAGCCTTATTTGCTAAATTAAATATGGGTAAATTACATTTTCACCCCCTAAGGTTTGTACCACTTGCACTTAGATCACCTTTGAGGTTTTTGAAACCATATTGACCTCCTTTATATGAAACCTCAAGGAACCCACCAATACCACCCACAACCACCACCACCACTACTCTCCATAGCATCATAGAAAGTGTTTCTTTTGATGAAAGAAGTTAAGGTTGGTAAGATTTTGACCCACAAACTAAAGAATGGAAAGTGAACAAAGTCTCTTGATTAGTTTGGGTTGTAAAAATGTGAGCAAGGCACAAAGGATTTGATGTTGTCTAATGTTCAATATAAAAAAAAAATAAAAAAAAATAAACTAAAAATTAATAAAAGGATTTGAAAATGCAAAAATCATGAGAGGAATACCTATAAAGAGGGACGAATCAGTTGGATCTAAATTTATGTGTTGTTGGCTTAGCGAGAGACAGAGGAATCGTTCCGAACTGAAACTATGCGTTGTTGGGGACTGAAAGAAGAAGAACAGGTCGGAACTTGAGAACTCTTGGTTCTTGGCTTGGGAAAGGTAAAACAATGAATCTCCAATTGCTTGAGTTCTTGTCGACGAGAGAGTTTTGGGAAGGGAAAGGAAAAACATTTTCCCACCAAAATGAAATTCTGGTTTTGTTCGGATTTTTCAAATTGTGTATTTTATTTTTTATTTTTTTGAAAGTCAGTCGTTAACAGAAGGGAGTCTCGTTACCTTAACTTAAAATCCCACGTGCTGTGCACGCGGGTTAACTTGCCCACGTTTTTTGCATCCTAGACCTGGCATGGCACACAACTCATGGCTCGGCTAGGTCGTATTGTGGCCGTGCTTTAGTTTGTCCTTGGCCGTGCCTTCCTATACCATGTCGTGGGATGCGAAATCTAAGCATTGCACGGCATGACACAACTTACAAATCGTGCCTCGTGCCTCGTGCCGTGTCAGCACGAGGATGACTTGGCCTGTTGTACACCTCTACCTAATATAACTTGTGTAGATGACCCAAATGGATTGATTAGATAGACGATCCAACTTGTACCATCTGTCACCAATGTGAAGCACCTAAAACATAACTCAGGTCCCACAAGAGGGTAGACTCAAGGTAACATCATGAGCTTGTAGATTGGAGGCCTGAGACAAAGGCCCTCTGTTGGAGACCTGCCCCCAGCAACCTCATTCAAAAGAGGATCCTAGACAGTATTTAGTCATCATAACAAACCATTACTTTCTCACTACTATATATACCCTCACTCTCGAGAGTAGAAAAAAATAGATACGTGAAGAAGAATAACGCCTCTACACCTAAAAAACCCCTCTCGTCTTCTCAAGATTACCAATCCTTGAGTCACAACCTCACATTACATAAATCCTATCTACATTATTGATAACTCCACTGAGGATAAATAATGTAGGCAGGATTTTTACGAGCCGAGCCTGAGTCTAAAATATTTTTACGAGCTTGAGCCAAAACTAAACCCAAATTTTTTAATGAGTTTGAGTCGATCTCCAGCCTTATTCAAGGTTTACCAGCCCGAACCGAGCTGAGCAAAACTCGGCTCCTTTACAATACTATCGGAGTCGTTTATGTAAGAAATATTGAATTGGAACAGCAAATGTTTGGTTATATATATATATATATATATATATATATATATAACGTGACTCATGGGCTATGGTCTGAGTTACAAACTTATTTTACAATCACATAATCACATGCGCATAATTGAGAAGTGCGATACTTTTATACATTTCGAGAAAAACCACAACATTCCCCTAAATGCTAAGTTTCCCTCACACAGTAGAAGAAGGAGCATGTCAAATCCGTTCCCCCAAGGTAATAAGGAAGAAGAACAATTACATTCATGGTACACCACCCCATCACATTGTAGAGAGCATTTCGTCTGTCCACTGGTCCACGAAGCTGCACGATTTGCTGCACCGCCCATATACCCTGTGTTGAAATGCTTGTACCTGCGCTGAAAGGCTTGTAACCCAGTTATAATGCTCTCCGCATTGTACTATGATGTGGCACGAAAAAAAAAAAAAAGCACACCATCACCCCAGCTTCATCCATTTTATGTATCCTTAAATAATCAAACCGTTCCTCCGCCCTTCAGGTGCTTCCACCAGGATAAGCACAAGAGTTGTAACCTACAAACACCAAGCCGATTATAGTAAGAACATGTGCAACAATGGATAGAATCTGAAAATTGTTGAGGAGACTTACTAGGATTGGTGGACGTGAGCGTTGCTGTTTGTGAGAAATCACAGTTCCATGGATTCCTGCCAGCAGACTGGTAGAGGAGATTCATGGCAAAAGCAGCGTGTGAGGCTAACGTGTTTGGTTCATAACAAGCACCACCCGGTTGGACTGGACTGCAGTCGATGCCTTGACCACAAGCATAGTCAAGATTCGCTTGCAATTGGGTATCGGATGTGCCTGCCTTGGGCACACACCAATTCGTTGTTGTCTTGGGTTTAGTTGATGGAGTCGCCGGAGTTGTCGGAGTGGCCGGAGTCTTGCGCCAATAAAATACATGTTATTTTTAGGGCTTTTCGCAGTCATACCCCTATGTTATGGTGTATTTGCATTTATACTCCTATATTTTTTACTTTTGCATCTCTCTCTTTATTTAATCGTTAAATTCGTTACGTTTGTACCCTCGATGTTAAAATTGCAAAGTTCTGTTATTCACTTCTATTGAATGACCAAAACAACCTTTAGTAATGTATCTATTATTTTGCATCCATCCTCTTATATTATCATATTTTTACATCTATAATCCTCCATTAATCACAATTGTTTCATTTACAATCAATGCTAAAAATTGCACTATGCACTCATTTTTTTTTCCCCTTAAAAATGATCAAGAATAAGCTTTTTCTATCAAAATATAACGGAGATCAAAACAAATTCTCATTACTCAACCAGACTATACTCGATCTAAGGTATTGATATCTAATACAATACCTATTAACTTCGTTTAAAACCAAATGGATTCAACCATATATTTTCAATTCTTATTTTGGTCATAAGATAAACTACTCTATATCTTCTTTACATTTCAACAAATGTAAGAATTTATATTACGAGGTTATTTTTATTGTTTTACAAACAAAACGTATAGTATATCATTAGAGGTATAGATGCAATAAATTTGACAAACATAAGGGCAAACAAAACGTATAGTATATCATTAGAGGTATAGATGCAATAAATTTGACAAACATAAGGGTATGGATGCAAAAAAGCGATAACATAAGGGAAGAATGAAAAATAACACTTATTAAGTAAAAGGGTATTATGATCATTCAATAAAATAAATAACAGAAATTTGCATATTTTAGCATCCAGTGTACAAATGCAACAATTACACTAAATAGAGGGATTCTAGATATAAATGTAAAAAAATGCAGAGATATAAATATGTGTGCAAAAAGCCCTTATTTCTAAAGAAAAAAAAAGAAGAAGAGAAAATTACACTTCAACCTCTTGAGGTTATTGACAATTACAATTAGACTCCCTAAGGTTTTTGAAACTACATTAACACCTAAAAGGGTATTATGATCATTCAATAAAATAAATAACAGAAGTGTGCATATTTTAACATCTGAGTGTACAAATGCAACAATTACACTAAATAGAAGGATTCTAGATATAAATGTAAAAAAATGCAGAGATATAAATATGGATGCAAAAAGCCCTTATTTCTAAAGAAAAAAAAGAAGAAAAAATTACACTTCAACCCCCTGAGGTAATTGACAATTACAGTAAGATTCTCTAAGGTTTTTGAAACTACATTAACACCTATTGAAAAAATTACACTTCAACCCCCCTGAGGTAATTGACAATTACAGTAAGATTCTCTAAGGTTTTTGAAACTACATTAACACCTATTGAAAATCTCAAGGGGGTCAATCAACTAATGACACCGAGTCATTGATCAATATACCACTTATAAAGATCATCTTCATGTTGGTTTGTGAAGATGAAGGAGAATCGTTTCTGACGGTAAGTTAGGTTTTACAGTAAGACTAAGAGGGGTGTTTTAGACTAAGGTTTATCCACTTTATCTAAAAGTCATTCAATTATTTATAAGGTGTACGACTCAATGTCGTTAGTTGACCGATCCCCTCGAGGTTTTCAGTGAATGGTGTTATTGTGGTTTCAAAAACCTCAGGGGTTTGACTATAATTATCAAAAATCTCAAGGGATCAAAGTATAATTTTCACAAAAAAAATTAGTTTCTTGTAACCGTAATCTGACAAAAGACTTTATACCTGGCTATTCTTCGAGAGGCCCACGTCATAAGCCATGGAGAGATCGAGCTTGTAAAGCCCAAAGGCCCGCTCGGATCCTGGCCCGGGTTTCAAGTCCTCATCATATAGTGCAAACAGGTATGTATCAACGGGTTTACCCGGCATCAATGGAGTCCCGACCATAGATCGAAGGTGGGCGATCAGATTACCGTTATAAGCCTTGGCGTTTTCGAAACTGGGTCCAACCTCATTGCTGTCTCCTTTGTAAGGCCACCCTGTCTCGGCCACCACGATCTCCACTTCCTTGAAACCGATCGAATTCAAGGCGGATCTGATGGCATCAACCTGCACATAAATTAGGGTTCACATTTAGATGGATATCATTAGTGGGATTTTTTAGGCCCGGCCCGTTTCACAACCCAAGTAGTACTCCACTTTTGGGGTGGAGAAAAACCAACAGGACCAGGGCTGTAAATGAGGCTGAGCTTTGCCCTTGGCTCAAACTCGTAAATCTTGAGCAAGGCTAAGGCTCAGGCTCAGCTTAAGTTCGTTAAAAAACTTGGACTCAAGTTCGGCTTAGACTTGTACAAACATTTTGGACTCGGGCTCAGCTCATAAAAGCTTGACTCGCAAAAAGCTCAGCTCATAAAGGATAAAGGGTTCGACTAAGTGGTGACAGCAGACCAGGCTTGGACAGGCTCGGGCCGTTCCACCCCAATATAAGGTTATTGATGTTGACCTGACCTTTGGGCTCAAAGGTGTAAGCCCAAGCCCGAACTCAGTTCAGCCCGGCCCTACAAATTGAAATTGTTACTTTTTAAAATTAAAAACATATAAATTACAAGTAAATACATATAAAAAAAACTAAAAGTTTTGAGATTTAATGAGAGTAAGACATTTGTATTGATAGTATAATATTTATATGTATACAATATAAAAAATAGTAATTATATGTAATGTTTAGGTCGGGTAGGGTCTTAAATTTCAGCCTAACCCGGACCAGCCTTACATACTTACCCTTGTCCAAGCCTGCCCGGCTGAGCGGGTCACCCGACCCATTGTAACCCCCTTTCTACTCGCAAGAAAAAATTAGCTTATTATAAATGCATTAATATTATAATTCATGATTATTATTTATATATATATATATATATGTGATATAATAAATTAACATGTGTGTTTAATATTAATATATGGTATAAGATATAAAAATATGGATATATAATCTCGTATACTAATCGAGCCGACCTCTAACCTAGCTCATTTCAAGCTCGTTAAAATAATAAGCTTTTTTTCAGGTTCAACCTCATCTTGCAAGCCTAATTATAGAGTATAAGCTCAGCTCATACGAGCGAGAGCCAGAGCCAGAACCCGAGCCGAGCTAGCTCGTTGCAGACCTAAACAGGACGAGAGACGATGACCGTTGTCTTTCAGTATGAGCCATACAGTGGCACTGCAATATTCAACGTGGTACACGTGGTGAGAACTTGCGTCAATGAAACGCAAACCTAAGCTTGTCTCGACTCACCTGGGCATCAAACATGTTGGTGTACTTGATCTGGGTCCCCGAATCGAATCGGCCCGAGTTGGGTTGAAACAGACAAAACGCCAGAGTTTCCGGCCTCGGATCGCTCTGATAAGCAAAGAACGGGTACGGATTTATAGCGAAAGGCGAACCAGTGTCTCTCAGAAACCCTAGAAATCCCTTCAGAGTGTTGATATATTGAGGATGGAAGAACCCAGCAGATGGTGGCTCAGATCGCCTTAGAACAGCCATGGAATGGACGGTAGAGACCTTGATCTTGCCGCCTAAGGATGCGGAGTTGAGGCCATTTTGGAGATTTTGCATTGCCGGCAACAGCTGCGAGACCAGGTTCTGGTCGCCGGAGGTCATGACCTCGTTTCCGACGGTTATGAGTATGATGTTACTGGATGGGTAGAAGGGGATCACATTGGAGTTGATCCACTGCTTCGCGAAGTTGGGATCAGATGCTAAGGCAGGGATGTCGCCATTTGCTGTGCCTATGACGATACCGATCCCGGTATTGGCTAGAGCCTTGATGATCGCTGGATCGGCGCCGTACAATCGGACTTTTCCGATTGAGGTGGATTGAAGTAGCTTTGCCGTTTCAGATGGAGGCGGGAGATTGTCAGCTACTTGGCCGTAATTTACACCAATGAAAGACTGCGAATCTGACAAAAAAAAAGTTTTTTAAGTCGAATCGATTTCAATGACTAAAAAATTTTTTTACTCGAATCTTAAAATTTGAGAGAAGAAGAAGAAGAAATGCAACTAAAAGGCTTGTGGGTTTATAGCGACGTTTTCTTTTCTACAAGCATTAGAAGAAAGAAGACAAAAAGATCATCAGAAAATTCTGGGAAAAGAAAAACCCGAGTTCCCGGAATCTAAAAAGGAAAATAAAACAAAATCCGGGGAAACAGATTGTGTAAATTGAGTTCCAGTGAACTAAAACTCGATCAAGATTCTGAACCTCATGAGTTCCAGTTTCTGGAACCCAAACAGAAAAAGAAAACGAAATCCAAGAAAAAGAGATTATATAAATCGTGTTCAAGTGAACTGAAAGTCGATCAAGATTCTGAACAAAACTGAAAACTAAAGAGGAATTTCTAAAGGAAAAGACTTATCAGATAGTATAACTGAAACATATAGAAAAAACAGAAAACAAGAAACAAATCGGGATTTCAAAAGAAAATAAAATCCAACAAGAAATCTAGGGATCAAAATTCAGAAGAACCAGTTTATGAGCTTGAAGGGAAAAGACTAACTTACTTGCGATGTTAAGAGACTGTAAGACAAGGAAGAGAATCAAGAAGATTGAACTCTGCTTAAGCGTCGTCATGGCGGAAGACATGCTTCTTTCTGCTGCGTTTCGCTGTTTCGTGCTGAGAATTTTATAGGACAAAGAGAGCGAGAAAAGCTTAAAAATAGAGAAACGAAAAGTAGAGGGTAATATTGTAAAATATAAAATATATGTGGGTCCACTAGCAAATTCCACTTAGCTGGATGTTCTGCTTTGTGATGACACGTTACATGCTCCCTCAAAACGGTAATCTCGACTTCAGTGATCACATCCGAGAAAATAACGTAATTGCCCTCAAATGCCCGTTACAGGAACCTATTTCAAGTTCAGGTGACATCACTAGTTTGACCCTGTAGATTTCCTAAATCTAAACTAGCTTGTCCTTATTGGAAAATAACTTTATAGCCAGACGTCAGAGTGCATGTTTTGTAGGTATGGGTCCCACCACTCACATACGTGTCATGTCATCAGCATGTGACATGATGGATGATATCCAGTCACATACATGTCATGTCATCAGCATGTGACATGATGGATGATATCGGGTATATAACAAATATTTTATCCGTGCGTAAAACAATTTTCCCATCTTATTTGCTGCTATAAGTGGATAAAGATCGTCATCCAATCAGATCCTCATACCAGTCCTATTTGAAAAACTTCAGCTTTGGAGGTGGATCGAACCTCCAACAACTGATTGCATGGCCTAAAACACAATTACGAAGAAAGTCCAAAATCTGTACATGAGTAAAAAAATAATAGAAAAAAAAAAAAAAAAACAGAAGAAAGAAAGAAAAGAAAAGAAAAGAAAAGGAAGCAATTTCTTGATCCTTTTAGCGGTATCACCCCTAATCCGACCATCAAGCATCAGATAACGAGATCTTTTTACTTCGGGCAAGTATCACCCTTTCTTGATCCTTTTACTACACTTTCGCTCAAGGAGACTTGCAAGGCTCTCAGCATTTTTTACTAAAGTATCAATTGCAACTGCCGCTGTGACGCAGATTTGCCCTACATTTGATCATTAAGAACTGTAGCTAGAAGTGTACATTCGGGCTGCATATGCCGGTCCGTCACAAATTTTTTAGTACCTGCCGTGCTTTGTGCCAGGCACGGCCTGATTAGTTATCAGACCGTGCTGTACATGCCTAATCTTTTGGCCCCATGCCCGACATGGGGAACGATTATTATCATGCTGGGCAGGGCCAGTCTCAGCCGCATGCTTTGCCTATAATTGGGCAAAATTTGAATCGTGGTCGTGTTGGGCTGTACCGTCCCCACATCCACCATGCACAGCCCAGCCCGTTTGTACACTCCTAACTGTAGCTAAACAACGGCCTTACTACTATCAGCCTCCCATTATTTCTAGCAATGGCAGATCAAGTATAGACTCATATTACTGGATTTCAACCTCCCAGGAGAGCCAACAATTTCAGGCTAAAATACATACATATATATATATATAAAGGCAAAGCTCACTTGAGCTACAGAAATCTTAGCTCTTGGATGGAAATGCATGTGTGTTAGATCTTACAGAGAACAAATTATAAACCAAAAGTACTGAAAAAGCAAAGCAGCAAACATCTGAAAAACTGCATAGATTCTTATTGCCACAAACCAACACATCAGAAACCTCACACACAGACAAAGAATCACACAAAAACAAACTCAGAAAACACCAAGCACAAAAATTACAACAGCCTCATCAGCCATATTAATAATAATAATCTAACGATTTTAACCAACAAATTACAAATAAAACCATACCTTAATTGAATTAGAGAAAACCAAAATGGAAAGCCACCTCTATATCTTCTAATGAAATGAAAAATTGGGGACAAGTGAGGAACCATACCCACCTAAGCTATTGTTTCCAAATTTACCCGCCCGAATGAGAGACCGGAGACGTCACAAACTGACCATTCTGAAAAACATGGATGAACTGCTGTGGCAAAGCATGCTCCACCTGCAACATATAATCGTAATAAAACATTCTCAACAAATATAAGCACACAAAACAACATTTCTAATTTAGCCTTTCATTTTCAGGTTTTCTTTTTCTTTTATTTGTTCATGTATTTTTTCTTGAACGTATGATATAAATAGGTTGATGCATTGTTGCTAATGTCAGTTTTAGGAGGCAAATCTAGAGCAACAAATTCAGATGCATAATCAATCACATTGACACAAATCAGATGCATTTCTATTGACCCAAAATAATAGATTATAAAATATAATCCAAGTCATATACACCAGTCTGCAAATGGCAAATTTGTGCATTTCTTTTTTTATGCATGTTGAATATAACCATATACTTCAAGCACTGTTCTGGAACTGATACATGGTACTCATGTAATTATGATTGTTTATACACCTCAATATGGTTCAAAATAGTTGGAATAATCGTGCATCCCCTTGCTGCTCTAAGCAACTTTATATGCCACAATGATGCCTGTTTTGCAACATATCCATACTCGGATGTGCAAATTTCCAGGGTGTATATATGCACGGTATTTTTGTGGCTAGTGGTTCTAAACTCAAATCATTTGCCAAAACGAGTCAAATGGGTCAAGAAACAGGTCATCTTGGAATCCAGATGATGCAAAACAGTCGCAAGAAACAGGTCATCTTGGAATCCAGATGACCCAGGTGATGGTTAAACTGTTGATTTGGTCCAGGTTTGAAAACACTGCTCGTGGTCATACGTTTCAGATCCCAAGCTATCAACGCCAAGGATTTAAGTGAGGCCAATCTTATTTTTCAAGTCTTGGATGCAATAATTAAGCACTCAAATATGCTGGAACAAAAAATCAAACGACTACCAAAGGAGAAGACTTACAGCATTCCCTTCACTTATCCTAGGCTCTTCCTAGTATATTTGCATAAAATGGCTGATAATTTCACACCTTTAACCATGCCTTGCTTATCAGTTGAAACAAGCATAATCTTCATGATGAATATAACTACAGATGATTGTTTCAAGTATTGGTTGAGGTTGACAGCGATACATATCATTGACAGGTCAACCAATGAGTTATAAAAGATAAGTAAGATGCTTAAGTATTTGGCTGAAATGTGTATGGTATCAGAAACCCATAACAGTACTCCACCACACAAACACGGCACACAAGAGAAGGCATCAAGTTGGTGTTTATATGAGACCTGACACATTTAGTTATTTTTGCTGACCCTTTTAGAGTAGGTGTGAACACCGCACACAAGAGAAGGCATCAAGTTAGTGTCTATGTGAGACCTGACACATTTAGTTATTTTTGCTGACCCTTTTTAGAGTAGGTGTGGTAGGTAAGACCATGTAATAACATATGTAGTTCATCTAATTTGGGGGGGAAAAATGGATTTTCTTTCCTATAGGAAACAAGATTTCTTTCATATATTAAAGTTCAAAAGTTATTATCAATGAATCCAATATCAGTTCTATTTAGAGAAGGGAGGAATCAATTGGACAACCACTTTGATATATTTTTACTTAAACTAATTAGCTTTTTGAGATTTATAATACCTTTAAGCACTAAACTCAGCCACATGGCTTGCTATTGTGAAGGATCGGCCAAACATCTTCTTCTCTGATGACCACACTAGAAATATTAAAGCATACCAAAAATTTGCTTGATCAAATGTTTTTGGTCTTTTTATTCATCATATTCTTTTTCATCCATGATTCCTTTCAAACAATTAAATCTGGAACTTTTACTGATTAAAAGGAACGAATTTGATCATGTTCCCTAGAATAACCAGAATATAACATATTACCTTTCTTAATAACATGGAGCAGATAACACATGCCAACTTTATCAATCTCAATTCATGTTCCTCTTATTAAGAATAACAATTACGAAATCAATCTGAATAATTTCCAACACCAGAGGTGCCTTTTAACAGAAAACCTATGATACAAGCTGAACATCGAAAACATTAAACGAACTGAAACTTTTGCAAGACTGATTGATGTTGCAGAAAGAATACCAGAAGTCACTACACAATAATAAATTTTTATACAACTAACATTTTAAGCGCTATTAAAAATTAATCAAACATGAATCTTTAAGAAGCAAAAAAAGGGGGATGAGTCATTAATATCAAAGAATAAAGCACATAAAATATATAGAAGAAGGATACATACCCAATCACCATCAGGTTCAGCACCAGGTACCAAAACATTAATTTCACTTGATTTAGCTGTTGTTATAGAGGTCTCTAAAGAATCTTTGCTTAGATACAATTGGCAACCACCAGTATTGTCCACTGAAATTGTTGGTGCAGATCCCTGAATATAGCCAACATGAGCAATTATAACAGAACTCAACTTAGATCATACCATTATTCCAAATACATTCCCAAACTCACTCTAGTTCTGCACTCCCTTAGTTTATGCAGGGAAAAATTCATCTCATGTTCATCAGTTTTGGACTAGTATAGACAAGATTCAAAGTAAGAAGAAGTAGCAAAGAAAAAGATGGATACCTGACATTGCACCTCAACCCTATTGCAGTTTACAATCTCACAAGCGGCAACAACATCCTGTTGTTCAAAAGTCAAAATCATGACTGCAACTCCTTTCTCACACTTTATGGTACTTCCATACATCCAAAAAGTAGCTATCTCATATTTCATATGATTCTATACCAACCTTAAATACAATTCCCATTTTAGTGCACTTGTCAACTGTTATATTATTCA
This sequence comes from Pachysandra terminalis, assembly GCA_031762675.1. Classification (NCBI taxonomy): domain Eukaryota; kingdom Viridiplantae; phylum Streptophyta; class Magnoliopsida; order Buxales; family Buxaceae; genus Pachysandra; species Pachysandra terminalis. Next base: position 18,974 of record JAUPMG010190224.1, read on the forward strand.
CTTTCTCTGCACATTGTTAGTAATGATAAGCCCCTTTTAAAAAACAATAGATTCCCTTCAACATAAAATATCATATGGCCCAGAAAGGAGTAATTGTTACCTTGAATCTGCAATACAGAATCTTTGCATCCAAAAATATATACAGATTGTTTTGCATCACAGTCATCAATAACCAAATTCTTCTTCCCAACTTGATTCTCAACTGCCCACCTGCTAAATGAGATTATCAGGACATGCATACCACAAACCAACATTCACATCTTATACAGAGTGCAGAAAAATTGTCAAGAAAATCCAAAGCATACTCACTTACGACCCATTTGAAGTTCCAACTTTGGAGGACCGGTTTTAGAGAAAGAGGATGAACTGGTGCTAGCTTCTTTATCACTGGCACCAACAACGCCTGTTTTGTCCACACGGTTCTTTGTCTTCATATCATCTGTTACCTTTCGCAAACCTACAAACCAATTTAACAAATGATAATTACCCAGTCTACCATTGAAACAAGAAAAGATGAAGAAGAAAAAGAAGAAAGGTAAAACCTGATACTATCCCTTTATCAAAACTGTACCTGCAGTCACGGATTTCCCTGAACTGATTTCTTGAAATAGAACAGCCATCCCTTCCTTTGGTCGTGATGATGAACCACTAGAAGATTCAGAACTGAAAAGAGAAGTAGGTGGAGGGAGTGGAGAGGTAGGAGTGCTTGATGGAGCAGATGCAGAAGCAGAGATAATTGTTTTACTGGTAGGACACCAAACTGGACCCAAAGGATAAAAACTCTTTATATAGTCCCTCAAACCGGGTAAATAGATCTCCTTCAGAGCTTTAGCCCACTCAACATGGTCTGGATCTTTGTTTTTATACTCCACAAGAACCTGGATTGAAATATAGATGGTCAGTATAGATCTGCTTGAAGAATATTAGATGAAGTCCCCACAAAATGTGAACAGACTTGCAAATCATAGGTAACACTAATCTGATTAAAATTTGATCACTCTCATCCTCGTGAAAGGTGGAACTCCCAGACATGGCACATACGAAACCGATTAGAGTGAATTATAAATAATCTGGAATTTCTTTTATTTATTTTCTTTTTTTTTAAGGAGGAGTGGGAGGGGGTGATATTGTTAGTACATACAATTGTAGATCGTAGAAACAAAACATATCAACAGGAAAAAACAAAGGAAGAAGACGACGATGAAAAACAATGTGCTATGTTTGCAGTATGAAAAAGCATAAAACAGAACAAACATAATTCTAGTAATCATGGTTCTACGGACTGGTCCGGTCCCATCCCGCGATAATTATAAATAATCTGGATTTTTTTTTTCCATTTTTAAGGAGTGGGAGGGGGATGGTATTGTTAGTATATACAATTGTAGATCATAGAAACAAAAACATATCAACAGAAAAAAAAATGAACAAAAAATATGTGCAATTCTTGCAGTATGAAAGAACATAAAACAGAACATAGTTCTAGTAATCATGGTTCTACGGACCAGTCCGGTCCCAACCAGTGATACAAACTATTGTATCGCGAGGTTATGGACTGGCCGGTACAATCAATACCGGTCTGGACCGAACCGGTTCAACCAGTCCGACAGGTCCTGTATTTTTTTTATAATTTGTTTGGTGGACGGTCCAGACTAATTTCGATCTGGACCGGTCCGGTACCACCGGTCCGGCGACCGGTCCAATCCAGTCCAAAAAATTTTAATTTATAATCTGATCACTGTTATACTGGATCCGGACCGGTCGGTACTGCTGGGACCGGTCCGATCCCCAGTCCCATTACATTAAACCTTGCTAGTAATGGATCCCAAAATTATGCAAGCACAACTTTTTCTCATTCTCCTTTGTCTAATATGAAATGTATTCTGTTATTTAGTGGTACTATCTTAGTGTTTCATGCAATAAATGATCAACATACCTTGTTGTTATAGAATTCGGCCATTTGCCAACTTTCTTCCACATGTGCAATAGGAAGGCTCATCCCTTGGGGAAAAACATAACAAAAAAATCAACCAAGAGAAATGAAGTGGAACACACTGTTTTCAGCATAGAACCATAATGAGACAATTTTCTGACCGCAATCTTTGCCCGAATAAGCAATCCAAGCTAAAGAAGTGAGACTGTCTGCAATAGCCTTCAAGTGGTTGAAGAAATCAGATCTCTTTCCTTCTGTCAGTACATTTGCTTTCGTGATCACTTCATTCAATGGCTTGAGAAATTCTGCCAGGCCAGCCATGTCAGGCCTCTGCATCATTCACAATACAATCAAATCATATAGCATAAAAATTAATATTAATGATAAAAACATCATGAGAGTAATCCAATGTTGATTGTATTCATATAGATCATGATTTTCTTTCTTTAATACTAATTTCCATCTTACCCATATTCTTAGTAATTGGCTGAAGAATGCCATATAAAACAAATTCTCCTTACAATGGAATGGCTCAAACCATAGTGTTTAAACTCGGTATCGGATTGGGGATCATACTGGTTTGCCAATCCAACTCGGGATCAGCTGATACTTTACACTATGCTTCAAACTCAATAACCTCATAATCAAGCAATCACTCCAGCACATTATATCAACAATAAAATTCCATAACAGGAATAAAAGAATTTCAAGTTACTGCACCTTCAGTCTGCAGACTAAAACTGTCAATTCACAAGTCATCAACAGCTTGAGGGTGTCAAAAAAGAATCCCTCAACATATCTAATCGAAATTCCAAAAGATCTACATAAATAAGCTATCCAAGCATCATTGTTCTTTGTAAGTATAAAGGACTCAAAACTGATCGTTAATAAACTCAAAATCAAACCTTTAAAACTCAACCAATTAGTTCAGCCACCTAAATCTAATAATGCATCAACATTGCTAATTCTGTTTGTTAATTGATTGATCTGTATCATAGGGTAATATCTACAATTCAGACGCTTCTCAATATCCACAGAGCGACATGTGAACTACTTACTGTTCACCCTCAAAATCAACAGATCTAGATTCAGATTCAGATTCGTATTTATTTACAAGATGCAATCTCCATTAAGCACCAAGGTCACACCTTCTGTATAAAAACAAGCCCCGATCCTGAAATCAACACCATAACAGATCTAATTCTACAGCGGATTCACGAATATCAACAAAACAATACCTAATCGAAAGAGAACAGACCTGATTCTGCTTTACTTTGATTAGAAGTTCCGTCTGAACAGAAAATGCCTCTTCAAGAACCCTTGTCACTTCCAAAACTTCACCGCCGATCTTCTCTGCCGCAGCATAAACCTTACCGACGTACTGAGACATCAAATCGCCGTAAGCGGCGATTGCCGGATCCATCGGTGCATCTGCACCATTCTCAGGCAAACTCGCCGACCGGCTTCCGACAGAGAGCACTTCGAGCCGAGCCACCGCCGACTCCAATCTCTGCATTAGCTTCTCCTCCATTCTCTTAGGTTATGATCCTCTCTCTCTCTCTGTCTCACACACACTTAAACACTCTTTTCAGAGGGAAAATATCTGGTTTTGCTTCTCATATACTACTCACTTATAAGACATGTATTGATTGTATTCTCCTCCGTCCTGTTTAAGAGAAATTTTTAGTAGTCGAAACGCAGAAAGGCGGCAAATGCGTCTGGATAACCTATGGTATTCGGAACAGACTCTTGGAGCGAGAAGAACGCGCGGGAATAGTGATTTGAATGACACGTGTCCCTACCAAGTAAGCCTCTCGTCGTTATTATGTGAATCGTATTTATCTATCTGATAATGCTTCAAGACTTCACTTTGTAGCATTAGAATCACCTGCCCTTTTACCCAAAAAAAAATTAAAAAATAATAATAATAATAATCACCTGACCTGCTTGCAGCGACTTGGGGGGCCCAGTGCCAGTTACGAACTTACACAGGGTTAAATGATCAGATGGGCTTGCCCCAACCAAGACTAGGGGTCCAGTGCCGGTTACCAAACTGGAATATGTTATCATGAGGCCAAGTCATACTCTTTTCCTCAAAATAAACTTTTTACATGAAATAACTAAATGCTCCTTTTTTCTATAAAGTTCCTCACCAAATACAATTTTTAGCAACTTGGCTATAATTTAAAGCCCCTTTTCACAAAGCCCTTCATATTGAAGCTATTCTATTTGGAAGAAGCTACGCCAAATAAGCCCTTTGACTGTGTTTGGTTAGTGTCAAAGTGCGTCAAAGGAAAAGGAAGTGCACTTTTCCTTTTCCTTTCCCTTTTGAGTGTTTGGTTTGAAAGAAAGTTGCAAAAAGTTGGGCTCCACCACTTTCTTAAGAAAACTAAAGTGCGTTTTTTTTTCTTCCATTCAAATCTATGCAATTGTGTGTAGTGAGAAAATGATTTTATGTTTCTCCCTAAAACTGCCCTTCACAAACATCTATATTTACAACATCCATATTTATAACATTGCCCTTCTTACTTATATATATACTAGCGGATGGCACGTGCAGTATTGCACTTGTGACTTTTAAAAGTTTGTAAATTCGGCTATAGGTCTTTTAAAAGAATGATAAATATGATTAATAATTCAATTAGTTAATGGTGATACATTATGTTAGGGTTATATATAGATTAGCAAATATCTACATATATACTATAATCGATAACATATAATCCATAAATATCTCCAAACCTATCAAATGTAAAAGTTCAAGACTAAAGAATTACACAAAATAATGAAACCTAAGTTCTTGAAAAAATGGAACTAGAAGAGAAACATAACCTACCAAGGAAAAAAGTAAATAATGAATCACATGCAAAGAAAGATCAACATTATGCAGTGCAATGATAACCCTATGATGGTCTCGT
>JAUPMG010190225.1:0-10209 GCA_031762675.1 Pachysandra terminalis
AGTATTAGAATCCACTGATTGTGCAAACCAATTGGTTAATTGACATTTTGGGTCATTTACCGGTTTGTGCATCACCAGTACTATGATCTGTTTTTGACATTCCCCTTTTTTGGGCTTTGGTACATATACCAATACCCACGGGACTTGGTAATATTAAATCATAATGGTAGTGCTTGGCGCCACCTCATCTGCAGGATGAAACTGCCTTTGATGGCCCCCTGCTCCTGGGGTCTAGTGCTAGTAGGATCAGTCAATGGAATTAATAATTTAGTTTGACAAAAAAGTTAATAAATTTTGAGTTTTCTTGGCGCCACCTCACACGCAGGCGGAGACTGCCTTTGATGCCCGCTTGCTCCCGGGGTCTGGTGAGTACTATCAGTTTGACAAGAATGATACGATAGTATTAGTACAACAGGATCGATACTAGTTATTAATAAATAAATAATTCATTTCCCTGGCGCCACCTCACTCTTAGGCAGGGGCTGCCTTTAGTGGTATTAGTTTGACAGAACTAATACGATAGTATCAGTTTGATAGGATTGATACATTAGTATCAGTAGAATAGGACTGATACTAATTATTAATGAATAAATAATTTTTTTTCTAGCATCACCCGCAGGCAGTGGCTTCCTTTAGTTCTCTTAGTATGACAAGACTGGTTTGGTAGTATCAATTTGACAGGATTGATACATTAGTATCAGTCCTGTTGTACTGATACTAATTATTAATAAATAAGTAATTTATTTTTCTAGTGCCACCTCACCCACAAGCAGGGGGTGCCTTTAGTACTATTAGTTTGACAAGACTGATACAGTAGTATCAATTTGATAGGATTGATACCAGTAGTATCCGCTTCACAGGACTAATACCAGTATTATCAGCTTGATAGGACTGATAACAGTAGTGTTAGCTTGGTAGGACTGATACTAGTAGTATCAGCTTGATAAGACTGATACGGTAACATCAGCTTGACAAGATTGATACTAATATATTTTTTTGTCAATAACATAAATAATAATAATGTATTGTCCTGGATCCACATCACCCGCGGGCATAGGCTACCTTTGCCGTCCCCTGCTCCTGAGGTCTAGTATCAGTAGTATAAGTCCAACAAGAATGATAATTTATATATATATATATATATATATATATTGTTTTTTTTAGGGCTATAGTCACACGCCAAAGGCACAACATGTTGAAATTATTATTATTATTATTTTAGGTTAGGACCTTAGACGCATGCCTAAGGCGTGACATCATTATGGCGTCACTCTTGCTTTAGGCGTGCAAGTAAGGGCAAACTCTTTTAGCCGTAGGCGCATGCGTAAAACATGAAGTCATCATGACATCACTATCGCCTTAGGCGTGAGCCTAAGGGAAACTTTTTTTGGCCTTAGCCGCGTGCCTAAGTCGTGTTGCCATGATGACGTCACGATTGCCTTAGGGTTGTGACTAAGGGCAAATATTTTGGCCTTAGGCGTATGCCTAAGGCGTGGCATCATCATGATATCACAATTGTTCTCAGGCAATTTTTATTTTGGCTATGGCGTGCGTCTATGCTACATGGAATTTTTTTTATTTTTTTTATGGGCACCAATAATATTAGTCTCATAGGAATTGATAAAATTATTCAAAGAAATAAATAAGAATTAATTTACCTGGTACCTCATTCGCTTGGAATCAACTTCTGGTGTCGGTACCCACTTCCCACAAAAATGGGATATGCTTTTGACGTCTCCCTGCTCTTGGGTTTTGATGTCTACACCAATCCCATGTGACTGGTAAAGATAAAATAAAAACATCATATCTTTTTTTTTTTTGCTGAGTCAACACCACCTCATCTACTTCGGAATTAGCTTCCGACACCCGTACCAACTCTCACAGAGTTGGGATATGCTTTTGCCGTCCCCTGCTCCTAGGCTTTGACATCTGCACCAGTCCCATGAGACTAGTAAAGAATAAAAATATTATTCTTTTTTTTTTTTTGCTTTGGGCGTCATTGTCCGATCCTCCCGGGACCGATCATCTTCGGGACCAACTATCCTCGAGATCAATCCTCCTCGAGATCTTGCTAAAATCATCAACATCTAATCCTTCTCGGGACTTTGTTGAAATCATCAACAACTAGTCCTCCTCGTAACTTTGTTGAGATCATTAACAGCTAATGTATGCGCACATACTTTCCTTATTCTTGCACTGTTTTGATCAATTCCATAATCTGTTGGTCTTTTTCTCTCATAAATGCAGCTCATATGCCATTCTGGCTCATTCTCCAAGCGCAGTCAGCACCCTATGGGTAGTCCCCCAGTCCTTGTTCAAGAGAAGGAGGTACTGATCTCTGATCATGAGGTTGAAGAAGATGAAGGAAATGATGCCTATGATGGCCAAACTCATGACTTCGGCCCCATCAACATTGAAGCTGACTTACGACATCGCAGCCTTGGCTCGAGTAAGATGGCATCAATAGCAGCAGTCTCTCCTAGTACTTCCCTTACATCACACTCGATTGAGACGGGTGAGACTTTGATTTCTCTTGATAGTTTATGCTTCATTCTAAGCATATCTTTTGCTTATGTGAAGTAATTGTCTTATCTGTTGTAGGTGAGTTCCCCAGGCGTCAATGTCCTCCTACTCTTGGTGTTAGGGATGCTACTAATGATACTCTATTTTCAAGGGAGGAGACTCCCATTGCTTCTGCGGTACCTTCGAGGAAGAGATCGTTCAAACAACAAAGGAGGGGGAGTAGTCCTTGTGCTCCCTTAGTTTCGACTCCTCCTAGACAGGTGAGAGTGCCTAATTTTATTGTGGATGTACCCCCGAGATCCTCGATCCCTGATGATGAGGGCGTTCGTGCAGTCGATGCCTCTAGTGAGAGTGGTCATTCTCATGATTCTATTGATGATGGACTCTTAGATCCAGGAAGTGTGGATGCATATGCTGATCCACTCCTTCCTCTTGTTGAAGCAGAAACTCGTTTCATGCTCGTAAGGAAGATCTATATCCTCTCTGCTTGCGGCTATACTCTTCAGAGGATCAATGATTGCTATGGCGATCCTGGTACTGAGATATCCTATTCCAGTCCTTGTCTCCGAGTCTTCTTCTACTCAACTGTATGTTTGCCATGGTTTTAAATTTCGCCGACATGCCGCCGAGATGTCGCCATTTCCCCCTTGGACAAATGAAGTTATTTCCCCATTTCGGTGAAATATGGGGGAAATCTGGCGAAATTTTTCCAGACCCCCCTTGGCAAATTGTCTGGCGAAATTGAAATTTAAAACCTTGATGTTAGCTAGTTGGACGTCTTCAGGAGACATAGCTCTCTGCTCTTACCGTAGAGGATCTCCATGATATACGGAAGGAGCTAGAGGATCACTTAGCAGCCGGGATGAATCTCGATTGGTTGGTAGCGCACTTAAACGCTATGGATAAAGCCTTGGGGTACTTCACATGTTATCGAGAGTTGAAAGTTTTCTCTACCAATCGAAAAACTTGGAATCTCGCATAACCAATTGCGAGTCAAGGATAGAAGCGTTGATGGCTCGACTCCTTATTTCAATCTCCCTTCCCTTACTCTCGATCTCTTGCGAATAGTAATGTCGGTTCTCATCGCTCATAGCCTATAGCGTGCGCGATGCTTTAGCTTGCTCTACGACGACCTAGTCCCTACTAGAGTTGCCAAAATGTAGTGGGAGGTTTTATGAATAGTCACCAAGAGTGATAGTACTGATTGACGGGAACCTAAATCAACGAGTGACTGTATCCTGTCTCTATAAGAACTAAAGAGTAAGACTAAGTGACCATCTTGCACGGGTTGAACCAGGCTAAGGAAAATAACGGGTCAAGAAGTTAGAGATTCTCCAACCATTAGGGCTCTAATGAGATTATGACTGAACCTTTTGCAGGCTGCCTATTTACCCAAACAGGGATCAAGTCAGCCGTAGTTCAAGGTTTGGTAATTTTGACAGAGGTCTCCTCCTCTGTGATTTCTCCTCTCTTTTTCATCATCCGTTTCTAGGAACGTGAGCCTCTATTTATAGAGTTTTGGAAAAACGTTAATTGCAGTTAGAGTTCCCAACCACCGTCAGAGACGGTGGTTAAAACGTTCACCTGGGGTAGTACACATTATATACCCCAGTCTCTTTAGCTGGACCAATCACAAGTCATTATGGTGAAATACAGGCTTGCCACTGAAAACCGTGACACAACATGTAGTTTATGACATGTCAAGAGATTGGCGAGTCTCCCTGTATGTCACGCTCATGACGCCTCAATATGGGCGTTGGCGATCAATAGATATTCGTGGTAATAAAAGTTGTTTAGCCTTGCCGTCATCGAGACTGCTTAGTCTTGATGCCATTGAGGTTACTAGTTTTAGTACTTTTGAGGTTCTCGAACCTTAATACTTTTGAGACTGTGTGACTTTCTACGTTGTCGAGGTTCCTTCTAGACGGAGGCATTCCTTTTACGTCGTTGAGGTTCCCACTAGACGAAGGTGTTCCTTCTACATCATTGAGGTTCCCTCTAGACGGAGGCGTTCCTTCTACGTCGTCGAGGTTCCCTTTAGACGGAGGTGTTCCTTCTACGTCATTGAGTATTTCTCTAGACGGAGGTAGTATGACCTTCTACGTCGTTGATGATTGCTCTATACGGAGGTAATATCACCTTCTACGTCGTTGAGCATCGCTCTAGACGGAGGTATGTATCATATTTTACGTCGTTGAGCATCGCTCTAGACGGAGGTATGTATCATATTTTACGTCGTTGAGCGTCGCTCTAAACGGAGTTAGTATCGCCTATGATGTCATTGAGCCTCGCTCTAGACAGAGGTAGTATCGCCTTCTATGTCGTTGAGCCCTGCTCTAGACGGAGGTAGTATTGCCTTCAAGGTCATTGAGCATCGCTCTAGACGGAGTTACTATCACCTTCTATGTCATTGAGCATCGCTCTAGATGGAGGTATGTATCACCTTCTACATCATTGAGCGTCGCTCTAGACGGAGGTAGTATCGTCTTCTACGTCGTCGAGCCTCGCTCTAGACGGATGTAGTATTGCCTTCAATGTCGTCGAGCATCGCTCTAGATGGAGGCATTATCGCTTTCAACGTCATCGAGCCTCACTTTAGACGGAGGTAGTGTTGTCTTCAACGTCGTCGAGTATCGCTCTAAACGGAGGTAGTATTGCCTTCAATGTCGTCGAGCCTCGCTCTAAACGGAGGAGTATCGCCTTCAATGTCGTCGAGCCTCGCTCTAGATGGAGGTAGTATCGCCTTCAATGTTGTCGAGCCTCGCTCTAGATGGAGGAAGTATCACCATCAATGTCTTCGAGCCTCGTTCTAGAAAGTGGTAGTATTGCCTTCAACGTCGTCGAGCATCGCTCTAGACGGAGGTAGTATTGCCTTCAACGTCATCGAGCCTCGCTTTAGATGGAGGTAGTATCGCCTTCAATGTTGTTGAGCTTCGCTCTAGACGGAGGTAGTATCACCTTCAACGTTGTCGAGCCTCTCTCTAGACGGAGGTAGTATCGCCTTCAACGTCGTCGAGCCTCGCTTTAGACGGATGTAGTATTGCCTTCAACATTGTTAAGCATCGCTCTAGACGGATATAATATTTCGTTCAACGTTGTCGAGCCTCGCTCTAGATGGAGGTAGTATCTCCTTCAACTTCGTCGAGCCTCGCTTTAGACGGAGGTAGGATTGCCTTCAATGTCGTCGAGCCTCGCTCTAGACGGAGGTATGTATTGCTGTGAAGTATTTGTTGATATTAGCTTCATTGCATATTCATTGTAGTGTTGATCATCCTACGATTTATGTAATAAAAATGGTCATCACGGTAGCGTACTACCTTCTCCATATATCTATGTTTCGGCTGTACATTCGTTGAATCAGTTCCTCAAGCCAACCAGGTTTCTTCCTTAAGAAGTTCCTGAGGGTTATACCTGTCACGAACCAAACCTAGAAATCTCAATGGAGTCCCTAATCTAGGTTGTAACTCTCACCCCATATCCAGATTGGAGTGAATATACAATATATAGCGAAAATCATTGAATAAAGAAGGATATTATATAAGTTAAGAGTATATAAATGTAGTCTATTAAGATAATATTAATCACATAACATCCTTCGAACAGAAAACAACGGAAAGAAAATAATACTAGTCTCATGCTTCAAATTAATCCCTAATAACTACTAAAAATCAAAGTACTGAATTACAACAATTAAACCCTACAACAAGTTCTACTAAAAATCATCAAATAATGACTAATATCTTCAAAAGCATCCTTGTCCTCTATCTTGGTCCTCATGTAAACAAGTGAATCATGAGATATGTGCTAATATGTAAGTAAAACATATAACATGCGATAAATATATGATGAGTAATCATTATGCAATCATGATGTGTGAATAATGAATATGATGCAATTAAGATGTAATGTAATGGGCTGATTCAGTTATTAATGCATGCTGTGCACCTAGCAAGTAAGATCACCACATGTGATTGGAAACAAATAATATAATATGCAATATGTTGTATAGTATTCGCTTAATGTGTGTTTCACACCCAATAAAACGCCTGGCTAACAAAATGAAAATCATCCTTCGAATACACGACCATAATAGGGGGTGCGCATAATAGTTTCTAGGATTTGCGACCTAGAGGTTCCAATTTCCTCACTTTATTTCCGATCATAGGGAAAAAATCCCAGGGCTTCACTAATGTGAATTGTTCCTTATGGTTCATATATAAACAGATCTACTAACAAAGTTTCAGTCGGTCATCCATCCAACATGACGTGCATTCGTCTCGCAAGACAAGAATCAAGATAGGTCTGTTGGGATGATCAGTCCCTCAACTCCAAAAAATGTAAGTCTCCTCACCTATTATGATTTTCAGATCATAATACTCTTGTGGTTATCATGAATTTCAGAAGTGATAATATGCGCATTAACTAAGCATACAATCAAGTGTACAATGTGCAATATGACTAATTAACATGATGTGCAATGAATAAGCAAGCAATATGAAGTATATCAAAATATCACAGGTCCACCAAACATAGCCAATGGGTCTATAAAGAAGGAAGTATAAGAAATAAGCATAATTGAGCAAAAGTAACATCATAATTGGTCTAATGAGATCAAAATAGTTTAGTTCATGAAATTTCAAGTCAAACGGACAAGGTTTGTAATTCTCGGCGAGCTGAGGGGTCGCTGAGTGGGTTTCGGCATACCTTTGGCGGCCTTTCGGCGCACCGAGGAGGTCGCCGAGGGGTTCCAAAGGGTTTCTGGGGATTTTGGGTTTCTATCAGATGGTCAGGCTCGACATGCTTTCGGCTCACTGAGTTGGGGTTTCGGTGAACAATCCAGGGACCTAAAATCCCTTCTGTGACGCCCGGCGTGCCTTCGGTGCATCAAGTGGGGCTTCGGTGACAAAACCATGGGCCTAAATTTCACATGTTGGGGCTTGGCGTGCTCTCGGTGAGCCGAGTCTTCGCCGAGAGGGTTCTGGGTTGTTCGGCGCACCGAGGAGGCTGCCGAACGTCGCTATCTGGGTAGTTTTTCCTGGTTTTGTCTCCTCTTCAACTCTAAACATAAAAACTTGTTAAGTAATCCCCCTTAACTTTGAATTCCGCATAAAACCCAATAAGTAAACATCAATAAACATGATTAGACTCATACATACCAAATCCTACCATTAAACTTAGATAACTTAGTAAAAGCCAATAAACTACTTCATACACAATGAAAGTAACCTTGTACTCCTTTTTAAATCAAAAATAGAGTTAGACTTAAATACTTACCTTGGTTTGAAGGTTGGTGTAGAGAATTAACCTCTTCCTCTTTTTCTTCTTCTTCTCCAAGTGATGAATCAACCTCCCATAACCTTGTGCTTATATAGGCACTTAGGAACTCTAAGATTAGTAACTATGGACTCTTAATCTCTTTTATTCCTATTGCTCTAAGGTTTTGCCTAAAACTATAGCAACTTTAGAAGGTTGTGTGTTATGAGCCGGATTCATCAACTCTCTTCTTATTTTCCCTACATCAGACCTTTGTTGAATACAATTGCTAATTGTGCATCTCCAACGATGTACAGGACACATAAGGTACCATAGGCAGCCCGCTCGCGAAAAAATGATAATCCACTTCTATATGCTTTGTACGAGCGTGTAGGATGGGATTGGCAACGAGATAGTTTGAGGAGATGTTGTCCTAGTACAAGATTTAGTGAAAATATCAAGATCTTTTAGGAGAGATTGGACCCACAAATATCAGCTGTGGTGATGGCAATGACAAGATATTCGGCCTCTGCACTTGATCTGGAAACAGTGGGTTGCTTCTTAGAGATCCATGAAATAAGATTGGGTCCAATGAAGATACATCTTCCAGTGGTGGAGCATCGATCATCTGGGGACCCAGCCCAATCAGCATTAGAGTAGGCTTGTAGATTGAGGTGGGTAGTAGAAACAAGTTGCAGAACAAAATATGTAGTACCTCTACATACTGATGATATTTGCAAAATTTCTGATGATTCCGATCTTTTGCTGAAGGTACTTTTTTTGGGGTAAGGATTTTATCATGATCATCCTTCACCCAATTGTCAAACAGAACATTTATTTGAGCCGGTGTGCAATATGGCTCAGGGGGAAGATCTAGAATATCCTTATCCTTCTTTGTTTTCTTCGAAGGACTATCCTCAATCAGGACAGTTTCATTTCTTTTTCTCTCCCTCTTCTTGATGGGGCTTGACATTGAAACACTGGTATTTCGAACCGCTTCATATAATCTAGTAAAACTCGAAATCCTCAAGTTTTCTTGACGAATTCTGTATTCGGGAAGTATCCCATTAATACAGTGTTCAACAAACTTCTCTTCAACCACAGTCTCATTACAGGACATCACTAAATTTCCTAACATATTCAACAAGACATTTAGAATGGCCTTGGTGCTCCTTGCTCAGATCAACGATGGTGTACACCTCTTCAGTGATGAATAATTTATTGTGAAACAAAGCGGCCATATCTTTCCAAGTATCCACAGAGCCTATTTCAAGGTTATTATACCAGGTGTAAGCCTTATCCGACAGGGACTTCGAAAACTCCATCAATCTGAGTTCATTATTTAAAGCGTGTGGGATCCCAATACTTCAATAAAATGACTTATATGCTCCTTCACATTCCCTGTTTGACTAGTGAACTTAGAAAATTTAGTAGTAGAGCAGAATACATAAGACTCGATTGGGACTCGGATTCTATATAATAGATCGTTTGGTTGTGATTCTCCTGTTACAGGCCTTCCAGGCAAAAAATTTAAGCTTTTCGGCATAGGGTACATGCCTAAGAATTTCGATGACCCTTTTGCATGTGAGACATGGACATTATTGGCCTGATTATTCCAAAGGCTTTTAATGGCTATCGATTTCTTTTGGCGGTGATCGATTATTTTACTAGGTTGGTTTAATCCCAATATTATGCTAATATCACGAGGGAAAACATTCTTATCTTTCAAAATCAACATTATTTGTCGTTACAGATTGTCTCAAAGATATAATTCTGACAAATCTGAAGAATAAGAATATAAAGAAACTATGTGAATCCATGAAGATCAATAATCACATGTCAGTTGTTAAGAAATATAGGGTTATTTTGTTTCATTGTTTATTAAGTGTAGAATAGTATTTTCAGTTTCCTTTCTCTAGCCTATATAAAGTCTCTTTGTATTTAGGTTAAACAACTTTTTCTAAATTCCATTGCATCATGTAGTATCAATGAAACCCTAGCCTCCTTTTTTCTTATTTTTTGTATTTCTCTTTATTTCTTTGGATTGTTTGACATGGTATCAGAGCTTTCATGGAAGGAGGTTTGAACTCAAACACAGCTTTCGCGGATCCAACTCCGCGGTGAGTTGGTTGGGGGTTTGCAGGGGGCAGCACGCCCCTGCCGGGATTTGAGGCGAAGCCCCGAAAATTTGTTTTTGGAGTGACCATACAATTTCGAGAGGGTATTCATTCAGTTTCTGCAATCTGGTATTTCGTTTTCCTTTCTTTTGCGTTATGGTTTTCTTTGTTTTTTGGTTATGGCTACTAAAAGAGATGATTCGCTTCAGTCTGTGAGTGTGAGGTTTGATGGAAAGAATTATTCATATTGGAGTTATGTGATGAGAAATTTTCTTAAGGGTAAAAAGATGTGGGGATATGTTAGTGGAACTTCTGT
>JAUPMG010190236.1:0-10209 GCA_031762675.1 Pachysandra terminalis
TCACCTGCCTCCATGAAAAGACCAGCAAGGTTTGACCATGCAATAGCAAAAGTTGGTTGTATACGTAGAGCCTCAAGGTAGCAATTGTATGCCTGCCGAAATACAAGTAAATGAAAATTCAAGACGTAGAAGCTAATAAAGACCAACCAATTCAGAAATAATTTAAAATTAAAATGGAGTGCAAGGCCGGCAAGGACTTCATAACCATGTTTGATTCTTGAGTTCCCCAATAGCAAACTGCTTGTGTGAGAGCTTTGAGAATCCAACCAACTGGGAAGTGTACCAGTCCATGGCTATATATGTAAAGAACCACCGGTTAACCCCCAATAGATATGGAGTACATGGAATAACTATGGAGATAATAGGAAGAAGATTTGCAGGGAAGAATTCTGGAGATGAAAAATCCACAATTTTCTACGACAAGTCTATGAAAGGTGGTTGGGGGGTGCTAAGAAATGACTAGAGATTAAGATCTATCCGCACCAAAAGTTTTCTACCAAATCAAAAAATCATTAACATCAAGCATGGTAACTGGAGATAGTATAAGCTAGATTAGCACTCTGTTAACTGGGCTTCACATCCCCAGTTCCTAAATTCACTACTAAACAATGCACATCTTATTGAACAATGAAACTAAGAAAACCAGGCTCCAAATTGCTTTCTGCAGCTTAAGCTAGATTAGCACATCTCAAGCATGGTAACTGGAGATAGTATAAGCTAGATTAGCACCCTGTTAACTGGGCTTCACATCCCCAGTTCCTGAATTCACTACTAAACAATGCACATCTTATTGAACAATGAAACTAAGAGAAAACCAGGCTCCAACTTGCTTTCTGCAACTTACTTCCTGCACTAAACCTTGTGCTTTCATCAAATTCCCAAGGTTGCTATGAGCATCAACCTATACAAATTGAACAAAAACCTTGTCAATAGTAAGCTCACTAAAAGTCTAAAACTAGAAAATGATACATGCTAAAAAAAAGAGGGGGTGAAAAAAAATAAGGATCCACCAGGTGGGGATTTAATGCAAGAGCCTGGCGACAACATTGGGCCGCTTCATTAAGTCTTCCTTTCCGCATGTATGCACTAGCCAAGTTTGACCATGCATCACTAAAATTGGGCCGAAGCTGCAATCAGAAAAGTAGTCAAATGACTTCCAAGATCAAAGGCATAAACTGATCATTGATCAATATAGAAATCTCGAAATGAACAGTGTGATACTGCACACAAAAGTTGAGATCAAAAAATAAATTATGCAATCACGTTACAAGGAGAAAAATGGCACAATAAGTACCTAATCTTAGGTACTATACAACTGAAAGAAAAGCAATATCTTGATACTAATCACCCACTCTTTGGAGTGGGAACAAATTTAATCTAGAAAATATGGTCTTGTATATTCTTATCAACACATAGCACATCTAAGTTCTTAAATATGACAGCACTTCACGACTTCCGATGCCAATAGCGTAAGGCCCATTATTTCTTCTTAAGATGAACTTCAAGCAAAAAATAATCCACGAAATAACCTGCCCATCATCAGATTCTCTCAACACCATGCAGTTCAGCATTTGTGCATGCCTACTTTCAATACTTGTAAACCTCCCAACAAAAATTTTGCAGCCTAACATTATCATAATACCACATGTCCCAACTATATATTTTGAAACCAGAAAAATGTCAATCCAATATTTGAATTGAACAAAGAAACAAATAAATTGCTTAACATTGTTTAAGCTTTCTAAATTATATATTAAATAATTTACCATAAAAACTGGGTGCACTACTTAACAAAACCATATCAAAAGGGTTATACAAACCTCAATAGCAACTAAATAATAGCGGATTGCAAGGTCAATGTTGCCTTTCTCCTGCATTCAGTAAAAAAATTCTTAGAGACGAGGGGATTAATCACTTAAACATTCACAATAATTGCAAAATACATCATCATTTTAGCAATCACCTTCCAAGCATTTGCCATATTACCGAAGCACTCGGCAAAATGAGGCTCAATTTGAAGAGCTTCTTCATTCTTTGTAATGCACATATCAAAATCATGCAACTGAAAAACAGCAACATATGCTTGAAGATCAGACCGACTTGGTTTTTCACTAGCTACTATAGAAAAACTCCAAGATCAACTAGATAGACAACTTAAGATGATTCAAAAGATTTAGTATCAGAACAAGTCACTTGCAAGCTATCTAATAGTAACACATAAGAATCAGAACCACAAGACATGCTTAATTGAACAACCTGATAATGAATAGCACCCAATAGAAGAAGATTATCAGTGCGTCGAGGGCTACTCTCATAAATAGTATTACAATGGTCCAATGCCTCTTTATATTTCCCAGCCTTGTACTTCTGATGAGCCAGAGCCAAAAGCATGTCATCATCAACTACAGCATAGAGAAGAACCGGATCGTCAGCAACAGTTTTTAAAACTAAGCTGATTCAATTTTGAAGATAGCATAAAAAGACATGAAATTTTCAGAATAGACAACATTTTCCAAACAATCCCTCCTCACTATCCTCTAACTACCTTTAAAATGTTCTTTATGATTTCTCATTTTCCCTTCAATGCAAACCATTCTCCTTAGCATTGATCTTCAATAATAAAAGCCTTTCACAAGACCACCAAAAGTCACATAATCTTTGAAAGAGTAAAGCAAATAACGAAATAGCTCTTTTGTCCATCTCCCTCTCCTTTTAAGTTTTAACCTTCCTCTCAACCGTTCTGTTTACAATTTCTTCTTCCCAAAGAGCAATCACATTGTATATGATGTTTAAATGCTCCAAAATTCCTACGATAGATTTGCTCTTTCCCTCCCTCTCAGATGTTCTGACTGCAACATTTTCAGCTTCTTCCAGTAAGGAATAGCATGATGTTTCATACCTTCACACGTACAATTGCATCAAAATTCCTATGTGAATATACTATAGCAACTGACACTTTACAAGGCCTATATCTCTTGAGTGGAGGACAATAATTCAATCAGCTCAACATCCTTACAAGTATCCCTTTTCAAGTTCATTTGATTTTTCTCTATTGGTGATTCTAGTGCACTTAAGTGGACATGTTTTTTAATTTGAACGTTCGAAAGTAAAAGTAGAGGAAACCTCAGACTCTGCAACTGAACCACCAGAAAGGTATCACATAAAAAATAAATAAATAATGACAGGTCCATTTGGTATGGTTTGTACCAGTGCCCACAATCGATAAGTATGAGATGGAGCATATAGCTTAACTGCATCCCCATGAAACTAGGCCCCAAGCGTTTCTTCATACATGGAAGGAATGGTGAGGTGGTTAATTGGTGTTTTTGTCCAAGGAGACCTTTCCTTGATAGGGAAATGGAGTCTGTTCTATCCCTGGTCCAGTGTCTTAATGAGTGTAGGCCGAGAATGGGGGCTGAAATTAGAAGTTGGGAGTTCGACAAGTCAGGGTTATCCACTGTAAAATCCTTCTACAACTTTATTTGTGGGTTGGGAGCTAGCTTCAGTTTGGACAACTTGATTTGGAATCCGCTTATCCCATTGAGGGTTGGTTTTTTTGTCTGGGTGGCGGTGCTCAACAAAGCTCGCACGGTGGATCATTTAATTAGTAGGGGGTGGATGCTTGTAAACAGATGTGTGATGTGTAAGATAGATTCAGAATCAGTGGACCACTTGCTACTCCTCTGCCCGGTTACTTGGCAAGTGTGGAAGTGGTTTTATCAATTTTTTGGTGTCCCTTGGATTACCCCAAGAAGTTTCGGTTCTGTGGTGGAGGCTTGGTGCTCATTTGGGAGGCGAAAAAACTCTAGAGGCATTGGGTGCTCCCTTTGCCCGACGGCAATTGATTGGATCCTATGGAAGGAGAGAAATGCTCAGATTTCAAAGTTGAGAGGGACATTTTGAAGATTATCAGGAAAACTAAGCAGATCATCCACTTCTGGGCCTCGGGTTCTGATCTATGTAAGGAAATGTCGGCTGACCAATTTTGGGGTTAGGCTGGTGCATTGGTTCTGTTCATGAGTAATCCAGGAGCTTGAGGTTGTCGGTGTCAGGCTTGGGTTGTGGTATTCCGTTTGTTTACTGCCGGAGTGTTTGCTGCCCTTTTGAATATATTATAGTAACTATGTTGATTAAAAACAAAAAAAACTACTACTACTTGAGCAGAAACAAACATGTTAGCAAAAAAAAAAATCACTTTTTTTTCCAGGAGAAATGTCACTTTAACAAGATAGTAATGGAATTGGACACTTCACTCAATTAAACACCTCGGTTATAAACACAAAAGAACTTCGACTCACTTTCAACCCCCAAAATTTCACATCTTTCCAGGAGAAATTTCATCTTAACCAGGTATTCATTGAATAATATGCTTCCTCAATTGAACAACTCAGTGGTAAACCCCAAAAGAACTTTAAATCACTTTCAAGGCCCGAAGAAATCAATTTTTTTTTCAGGAAAAATGGTATCTTAACCATATTTTCTTTAAAGTATGATGCTTCCCTCAATTGGATACGTTAGTTGTAAGCACAACAAATAGACGATCCAACGAGAACTACGATCTTAAGAAAACGTTAATACCCAAAGTAAAGGGAAGGAAAAAAAAAATGGAACGAAACGGAAAAAAATTGAGGAGAACAAAGGAACCTTCATGAGATTCTGAGGCATGCGAGCGCTTGAGAGTCGACGAAAGATCCGACTGCAAAAGGAAAGAATCATCATGATCCGCGCTAAACGAAACCCTCGAAAACCCACTCGAGCCCGAAAGCTTTAGATGCGGCTGCTGCGACTGTGGCTGCTGCTGCTGCTGCAGCTGCTGCTGACGAAGATCGTTCTGCAGAGAAAGCATCATCTTGCAGCAAACCCTAGAGAATCACCCGTAGATGTCCAAGATGATCATCAATCAAACCCGATCAAAGAGTAGGCAAATGCAGAAAACCATAAAAAGAAAACAGAAACCCTACAAAGAGAATAGATCTCTCGTGAAGAAGAAAGCTCGAGGAGCTCGTCCTCGAGAAATCCAGATTTCGCTTTTTCTACTTTTTTTTTTTTTTTTAACGAGAATTCCTTTCCTTTGTCAGACTCTCCTCTTCTCCCGACTGCTCACGGCACTAAACGTCGAGCAAGTTTCGACGTCTGTAGCGATCTTAGCCATCGATCTCTGAATCCAAAGATACCGTACTAGATGCAGGGTATTTGTCCATATACACGTGTTAATACAGTAGCGACTTTATCTGGGTGCGTAAGGTGCATCGTTTGGTCGGAGGCGAGAGGATGCGCACGATGATAACGGTCCGTGGTGTATACGATGTGGGTAAAAGGATTGCAATGAGAATCCGATAGAATCGAATCCGTTTAAAATGATTTGGTTCTGGGTTTATAGACCCGGTTCTTAATCAGGTCCCCTTCTAGTTTTATAAAAGATGAACCTGTTAAGGATCAGGTGTGTGCGGGTATATCCGACGGGAACTCGTCGGATATTGGGTCTTTTGGATTTGTTAAATAATTTATTAATTATTAAAGATAAGATATTTAAAACTAAATAAAAATTTAATTTATATTTAAATATTTTTTTAAAAATAAATAATTAAAGTATTAATTAATTAATCTAATTAAAATAAAGCAAAAGCTAATCTACAATTTTTTTTACTTTTTAAATGTTCATTTGATTTAGATATTTTATATTATGGACTATGTGTGATATGTGATGATGCAAATATTCTATCTAGATTTAGATAGTGAAAGTTTTTTGGAATAAGATGGTTATCATGATAATCAAAGCCACTTGATACAATAAATTGGATCGTGGCTTGGGATCAGATCGGATTGGCCGATCTGGATCGAGATCGGCTAAGACCGGTCCGATTCTGACCGATCCTTGAAACTGCGTTTCAATCACCTGTTAGTTGATTTGAATCATTCATCAAAGAGGGAAAAAAAAAAACACATCGATTAATGAAGAACGGTTTATAAGGGGTATATCTTAGTTGACCGATCCTTGAGGTTTTTGACGAAAGGTATCATTGTAATTTCAAAAATCTCAAGGAATCTAATTGCAATTGTTAGAAACCTCACGATCAAAGTGTAATTTTTTCTAAACAAAATGATGCCTAAATACAAAAAAAAAACAACAAAATGGATAAAACTCAGTTTACCAAATTACATAAAATTGGGTTAGAATCCTAAATCCAAATCTTTATGCGCCATCAAACAACAAAATTGAAATTCTCAACCCCAATTCCCCAATTCCATCCTATAAATTCTGTTTGTCAAACACGGAATTAATTATATTCTTTTAATTATTTAAAGTACTAATCCCATTATTTCTAACAACACACAGCCCATTTATAATCTAGGCAAAAATCTAGATTACGGAATAGGAAGGTCCTTAGCCTCATGATTGCCGCGTGACTTTTTACCCAGTGGTTTTCACTAACAATATATCAAAGTATATCTAGAAATTCCGGATTCTCTCCAGTTTCAATCCAAGGTTTTTATTCTCCGGATCCTAAATCGGACCGGTCCGGTTTGGTCCAATTCAACTTCTAGATCGTCCTTTGAAAAAAAAAATTGGATCGGTCAATCTGTATCAGTATCGGATCGATCGGTCCGATCTAAAGCCAATTGAAAAAAGAATTGATTGGTTGAATCGGACAGGATCGGCCAATCCGTATCGGTATTAGTTAGATCGGTCCGATCCAAAGACACTTGATACAATAAATTCGATCGTGGCTTGGGATCAGACCTGTCCTGGCAGATCCCGATCCAGATCGGCCAATCTGATCCGATCCAAACCGATCCTTGAAACCATGTTTCAATCACTTGTCAGTTGATTTGAAACCAATCAAAATATGACACGTAGAATAGAACCCTAATTAAAATATATTTAAAATTTTAAGCACAAAAATCGAGGACAATTTCATTTTATCATAAATAATGATATAACATTTTTATCTTTATCCCACGTGTCTGTGACATATTCTGATTGGTTTCAAATCAACTTAATTGGTGATTGAAACTTGAGAGGATCCCGTTCCATCTCAAAAATAGCTTCGATCTCATCTATTAGGTATTCAAGTATGCCTCGTCAGATTTAGTTGGCTAGTGTTGCAAATCCTTTTTCTTCATAGGGTCCATTTAGCGAAGCAAAAAGCATGAAAGATTTTATAAAAAGGATTTTGAATCAAAGTCATTGGTAAAAAATTATATTTAGTGAGAAAAATATTATGAAAAGGATGTTCTTGTATATAATTTAAGTTAGATCTTTTTTTTGGGGTCAATCAATCACATTTATAACCTTTTTGACATAACTTCTTACAAATGGAAGGGATTCAATGTGAAAGCGCTTTGTGAAAAAGGGATTTGAATCAAAGTTATTGCCTAGAAATTGCAATTGGTGGGAAAAATTATATAAAATGATATTCTTGTACCTTATTATAGAGTTGATGATTATTTTCGTCTTTTAAAAGAATGTATAACAGAAATGAAATGGTAATATTATCATTTTAAAAGTTTCACAAAAATTTAGAACACTACTAATTGTTTCTCGCAAATGCAGTTTTTAGAAATAGTCCTACTTCTGATTCACCAAAATGAACTTTCAGAATAAGCGCTTCCATCCAAAATAGCATTTTAAAGTGTCACCAAACACCCACCCATTTGGCTGGAAATCCTTTTAGGTCTAGAAAGGACTTCCTAACCCTTAGGAAGCTGCAGCAAAGGGGGTCTTATTATCCTTTTTAATTTAATTATTTTAACAGGTATTCTCTCTAATTCAATCATTATTAATGACAAATAAAAAATTATTATAATTTAATAAAATATTATACAATCAAAACTTACTAATAATTATGTTCTTTTAAAAAATATTTATTTTAGTTACAAAAGTTATTTTAAATTAATAAAATAACTTAATACATGTTATGATTCCATCCCCTCATTTAAAATCAAATTAACATTTCAATCTAACACACACACACATATATATATGCTATGTAGATGCTCTAGACCTTATGTTATTTTTAAATTTGACGCTATAGACCTAATGTTATTTTAAAATTTGACGCTCTCATTTTGCAATTTTTGTTCTACGCTCTGATAACATAGATGCCAATTACTATAATTAAGATAGGATTATTGAAAACCATCTTATTCATCAGATCCTTTTTTCTGAATATTCACAAAGTTACTTTTTTTTTTCATAGCAGATGTGTGAATAAATTTTGTTGTAGTAGTTTTCTATTTTTTTCTGTTTTGATTTTATGTGGGAGAATAATTTTAGATAAAGTTCGACTTGTGTGGTGATCAAATGCTCTAGACTAAGAAATGTGGTGAGATGTGTAAATTACGGGAGCGGATCTTCTGTTAGATAGCGAACAGGGGACTACCCCTGTGATGTGAGACATCCCCGATGGTGAAATGGTATTTTTGTATCTCGGGGCCCGCATCCGAGGGGCAAAAACACCATTTCACCCCTCGGGATTGTCTCACATCACATGGAATTGCCTGCTAACTATCTAACAAGCAATTCGACACACAGTTCTTTTAAATAAAGCATATTTGAAAAAACATTGTTTTTCATATGTTTTTTCAATCAACCTACATCACATGCTAAGTTTCAATTCCAAACACATTTTTTATGCCTCAGATGACTATTACTATGTATTGCAAAATGTATTATACATATATTAAGGGATTTATAAGAAAACATATCATGTAGAGCTTGAAAGTTGTAACATCAGTTAGAGCATGTGCTATGCATGCCATGTGTCTAATTGGTCAACATGTGCCCCTCACAGGAAAACTAATGGATAATCAACTAATGGCCGTCCAGACACGTGATATGCATCAATGCCAGTTCTATATTTCACGCTCCAAACGATATGATCTGAAGTTATATACGTTGAAATATTGTTTTCGTTGTCAACTCATAGCTTCCGCTATTAAATACACGATTTTTGATTGATCATGTCATTCTTTTGCCGCGTTGCCGTAGTTTCCTAAGGATAAGGAAGCGTGTTTGGTGACATTTCCGAAAGCAACTTTGGATGGAAGCACTTTTAAAGTAGTTCATTTTGGTGAAGCATGAGTGGGAATGCTTCCAAAAACTTAAATTGATTCTTTTAAATAACTAATTAATAGCTTTTAATGCATCCAAACACAAAGACACAGCTGTATGGTCAACAAAAAGTTGTTGTGATATGAGATTTGTTTGCAGCTGAAAATTAAATTATCACCATTACATACAAGCAACAGAAAAGTCAAAACTTATCCAAAAAAAAAAAAACATAAAAGTTAAAAATAACTTTATTGTTAGGACCAATGTTTTAAAACCTGGTTCGTGTGCTAACCCGGTTAAGATAATAGGTTGGGTCAACACGGTTGAACCAATGGGTGAACTCAAATTGACCCATTAAAGTTTTATCACATGTACTTTAATTTAAATATAATAATATAAAAATAAGACAACTATTCTTTGAATAATGCATTTGCTATTCTAATATTTCAAACATCATATATATACACACACAAACATGCATCAATAGCCCAACACCTGTTCATAAAATTTAGATTAAAAGTCTAAAAACTTTATGATGTAATGACTCAACAGGGTTCTTAATAATGTCCTAAATCTAGTTGGGTCACTTGTTTAACCGGTTTAACCAGTTGGTCTTGTCGGGTTTTGAAACATACTGGGTTAAAAGCCCACTTGGCTCAATTATAGCATTGGGTATCAATTGAACCAATTGAACCGGTTGAACCAGTTAGGCCGGATTTTAAAACATTGGTTTTTTTTTTTTGATGAAAATGATGGAATTATTATTGATCACCAAAAGAACGATTACATTCAAGAGAAACTCTTTTTGCACTGATTGTTGGTTTTAACCAATCTGGTGCTGAAAAGGACCAACACTCACTAAGCCTGCTTTGTCTCGCCTTTCTCGCCAGAAGGTGTGCAACTCCATTACCCATTCTATGGGTAAATACAAAAGAACATTCAATCAATCCAGAAACTAGTTGCAATGTATCTTGGATTAAGATTTCAGTTTCAGTTCTCGACTTCTTCCTTCTTATTATTGAATCTATAATTTCTTGAGAATCTCCTTCAAAATCGACTTGATTGAATTTGTTATTGTTCACAAAACACACAGCTTCCTTCATTGCAACAGCTTCACCCACTAGAGCACTCTCGATGTCAGTTATTTCCTTACT
>JAUPMG010190267.1:0-10208 GCA_031762675.1 Pachysandra terminalis
TTTAAGCTTGGTTTATTGATGACGATCCGCGGTCCAGAAATGGATCCCGAAGGTCGCAACTCGAGATTCGTGCCATCTCACCTAGGGATTTGGGTACACGGAGATCGGGGCGTGACAGTCCAGTCGACCGGGCAAGTTGGCCTGTCAACCGGGGATTGACAAGATGCGCAGAGCGAGATTGAAGCGGAGAATGACTGATTGCCAGTCAACTGGACAAGCTGACCGGTCGACCGAGTGACGAAAGAAATCTTCCCAGTCGATCAGAGAAAGTGGTCAATCAACCGGCCATCGCAGGGTATCGCGGGTTAAATTAAGTCTCCCGAGTCTTTTGTAATTAAGTGCGTTGTTTTTCCTTCGTGAATTAAGGCAAGAATGTGAGATAGAAAAACAGAGAGAGCTTTTCACAAGAGAGTTTAGGGCTTTGAGAAAGTCCCCTCTCAGAATGTAAAAGCCTTCAAGGAAGTGATAGTGAAATATTGGTGCGCTCCGTGGACGTAGGCTAGATCGTCGAACCACGTAAATTCTTTGCTCTTCTTCTCTTTATTTTTGTCTTCCATATTTATTTTTTTTTGCTTGTTCTCTTGATCCATCGAATCTCAAGATTTGGGACCTCTCGAGGAGAGTTGTTTAGATTGATCTAAGCGTGTTTGATCGATCTAATCCCAACACTAATAAGATTGAAAAATCACGATTAAGAAGACTACTATGAAGATGAGTACACATGGATTTATAAGTAACATGGATATGAAGACAAGAAAAAAGGAAACTAGAGAGTGACTATATTATAAAGTGAGAAAATACAAGACAGGATATGTAAAGATGAAGTAAGAAAAGAACCAAGCAAAAAGAGAGTTTCATTTTTACATTGGTTGAGAAGAGAAACAATTTTTTCTTGGTTTCATTTTATGTCAATAGAGATCAAAATAAAATCACAATCATAGGTATTGAAATAAAGTCAAAATATCCCAAGTGAAGATAGAGTTCCCCACAATCTTATAGATATAGAAAATGATTCTTATCTTGATCTATAGAAGATGAAAATAAAAGACTAAACAAAAAATAAAAAGACTAAAACTATAAAGATAATAATCTAAAAAAAATTGTGAGGTAAAAAAATACCTCTTTGTTGCTTGAAGTTGTTCAACTCTCTTAAATGCCTCACTTGAATCTTTCTTCTCTTCAAAAATGAGTTGGCAAGCTTGGGTTTGGTTTTCTCTCTTTTTGGGAATTTTCTAAACTATTTCTATAAATTTCTAAAGAGGAAAAGTTTCTCTAAGGCCTAAAGGAAAGGCTTGAAGGTGTGTTGAAATGGGTGAACATATGGGGTTTTTATAGGCAAAGGGTGAAGGGATTAAGTTACTTTTGTGATTTTGAAAAGGATAATTTGATCTTTTAGGTGAGATAAAGTTCCATAATAATTGTCTTTTTTGGATTTACACTTTAAATGATAAAAGATTAAGGGTAAAAATGAAAATATCAAGGGGTTAGGTGAGGTGAATTGATTTATGAGTGGATGGCATAGATGATAATAAATAGTGGGTCAAAATTCATTGACTCAAACTTCTCCCATTATGTATAGTAGATGCATTTGTCTTTGAATCTCAAAAGGTGATGCCAAAAAGGTGAAAAACTTGGGATGGTTATGTGAATTGATGGATCAAAAACGAAGGACCAATACTAATCCCAATATGGAATGTAGACCGCCTCTTTCTTGGGTTATAAGAAGAATGCCAAAAATGTGAAAGGTTTGGAATGGGTGTGATGAGGTAGATTGGGTTTGTCTTTTTGTGTTCTTTTTGGGCCAATTGTTTGGACTATATGGATTGGGCTTTCTTAATGGACTTGGATTGTGGATTGGGGTAAAAAGATACATTGGCAAGGTGTTTGGACTTTATAGATTGGGCATACCAAAATATGGGTTTTCATTTAGTTAAAAGGTCAATTAATAGAAAACCCATTATTGATATATTTGACCAAATGTGCTATTATCATGGTAGAATTTAAATATTTTGATCATAAATGTATCCTAGGGATTTCTAAGGGTTGATTGCCACTCATTTGAAGAGGATTCAAGTAAATTTGCCAAAATTGGGTGTCTAAACTAAGATTTTAATTAAATATTGAGCGAATAAGGTTTCTTCTTTTTTTTTTAAGTTGTAAACATCTAGGGGTGTCAACTTGTGCAAGCTGGCCCATGGCCTATTCAACCCTAAGTAACTTTTTGGGCGGGTTGTGCTTATGTTTTTAGGGCTTCGACTAGACTTGGGCTCATTTTTAAGCCCGTACTATATTTTGAGCTGGAATTGGGCCTCTTTTAGCCCAGCTTGATAAAACCCGGCCATCTCACATTTGTTCTAGTAAATAAGAAATCCTTAATCTAATATAACTATTCCTTTGTACACATTTTGTTGTTGTTTTTTTCTTTCTTCTTTTAGTTACCATGGCATATGCACCATTATTAACGTTGTAAGTTGCCTTTCCTTGTTCTTCTATGGTCTAGACATGCAAATCTTGTAAAACATTAATATTGCCTTCGTTTATTATACATTTGTGTTCATGAATTTTGTGGTTTTAAATGATAGAGCCAACCCGAGCCCGACTCTAACCCTATGAATAATCATAGAGCTGAACTTAGGCTCCAAAGATTGGGCTGTTAACAGGCTTTGGGTGGGTTAGGGCCTATTTTTTCTCATGATAGGACTGGGCAGGGGCCAAGCATGGTCCGGCCCAAACTCGACCCCTAATTACATCAGATTTATATATAAAGGTTCCAAACTAAATCTTATCATCAGCATGGGAAGCTTTAAGAAAATGTAAAATTAATTTATGAATTACTTAATTAATTTTTTTTGGACCAATTATATAGCTTATTAATTTCTTAACCAACCTGCTAACCCGCCCAAACCCAACCCAACTAAATGGGTTCGGGCTGACCCACTTATCAATTGGGTTCAGTTAGGCTTTACCAACCCACTTGAAAATGGGTCAACCCAAACCCAACCCACCAACCAATTGGATACTCGTTTAAGTGGTCATTTATTAGTGTACACTTATATTTTAAAATTATTTTATCATTTTTAGGTATTTTAAAACTTATTTAAAATACTTATTTTTCTTTTTCTAAAAAGAAACAATGTTTATTAATTTTTTTAATATTTATTAAAATTTAATATAATAAATGCAGTTATATTTATTTTTGATTTAAAATTAAAATTATACAAAAAACAAAAAAAAAAAAAAAAAAAAATTGGCTAGTAGGTTCAACTCGTTTATTGACGGGTTGGGTTCAGTGCACTCCCATGGCTATGTGCATTGGTGACGTGATTGGTGCATTCCCATTTAAAAAAAGGTTTTTTACTTTTAAAATTAAAAAAAAAATGGAATCTTTTAAATGGAATGTACCAATCACGTTCACGGTGCACACATTGGTGGACTAAGGTTTCAAGGATCGGACCGATCCAATTTGTACCGATATCGACTAGGACCGGTCTAATTCCAAGCCATGATACAATAGTTGTATTGTGAGGCTTTGGATCGGATCGATCCAATCGATCTAATATTTTTTTTAATTTGTAAATTGAATGGTCCAAACCGATATCGCTTTGGACCGGTACCACTGATTCGGCCAATCCAAAAAAAATAATAATAATTGAGCAATCCATTTTTGCACTGTATCGGGATCGGCCGGAACCGGTCCGGTTCCCAATCCCAAGACTTTAAACCTTGCGGTGAACGATTCTCGGTGCAGACGATCCGAACCCCAAAAAAAACCTACTATTATCGCTTAACTACAATAACTGCATCTTTTTTTGAAATTTGAAAATTTGAATTGAATATTAGACCACCAATCATGTAAGCATATGGGGTCTGACAAGAACCACAGTCGTGGCCCAATAACAAAAGACAGAAAGAACATGCATCTAATATCGTCAATGCATGTGGCAATCACCAACTGGCCAATGAGGGATCTAAGGGACTCATCCAGATTGTCAGCCAGACTGGCCTTATTCAAAGACTTCCCATGAAACGGTTCTTTCCTTCTTATTTGAAAAAAAAGCCAATTTAACTTTTCGAAAATAAATTTGTATTTTCAAAGAAAGCGAAGAAGTTTATTAGTTGAAGAGAGAGAGGAACCAGAAGAGAGAGAAGGTCCTTCAATGGAGTTTTTGAGAGTTTCTATCGTTACTATAACCATTTTTGGTCTTCTCGTGGCTCTGATTCTTCCGTCCATTAATGCTCAGAGTCCTGAACCTGCTCCAGCCCCTTCAAGCGATGGTTCGTTTTAGAATTTACCCTTTTTTATGATTTTTTTTCTATTGTTATTAGAATTGTGTAGTTTTCTCTCTTTCTCTTGAATGTTTCTGTTGGGGTTTTTGTTTAGAAAAAGTAAAATGGCTTAGCATTATTTGTGTGTTTTTTTTTTTTTTAATCTGTGACAGGGATAACAATAGATCAAGGGATAGCTTGTGTGCTGATGTTGGCTGCTCTGGTTCTCACTTACATCATTCATTGATGAGAGAGAGAGAGAGAGAGAGAGAGAGAGAGAGAGACTGGATCTTAGATATGAGATGTGTAAGCTTTTCTTTTTCTTTCTTTTTTTTTACTGGTTCTTAGGACCCTTCCAACTTTTTCCTTTTTTTTTTTCATTTTGTAAACAGTTGTTGTTACCTTATCTGAAGATTGAATGAATTTTTTCTATCTAAATTTCCATATTTTGTATGCAAATCTGATATATCAGATGATGCATGCAAAACCACCCAGTAACGTAGATTGGGTCGGGTTCTGACCCAACTTGCCCTCTATTTGGGTGGGTTGGGTCGGATCCTGGTGGACAAAAGAAATCAGATTTTCTTAATCAAGTCAATCCTAATTCCTAACCCACCCGAATCAGCCCGATTTAGGTGGGTTGTAGTTGATTGGTTGGTTTATTTACAGATTCGGGTGGGTTGCAGTTGATTGGTTGGTTTATTTACAAACCCATTAATCAACCCGAGTTAGCATGACTCGTATTATTAAATGGATGGATTCGAGCTGACCATTTATTGACCCAACCCGACCATTGCCACCCCTAGATGCACAACGTTAAACCACTGGCAACCCTAGATGCACAACGTTCCACTGGCTGGGCGCCACATACTGGAAGTAAATCATCTACGGTACGATGTTTCTTGTAGTACCAATCGGATAGCACCACATAAGCAACATTAAAAAAGATGAGACTTATCAACTCCAAGCAAACACTTTTATACGTGGCATCGCAGCAAAATATCGCAGACGATTTTCTTCCCCGCATAAGGCCCTCGATACCGCCGAACAAGCGTGTGAAGCCGGTATTCAGCTACCTAACTGCATTTGGAAGATAAGTTCTGGCATGCAAATTTTGTCTAGCTTTGCAATCAGATAATATAACAGAAATAAGTGAAACTAAAATATATCTTCCCAGCTCACATAGATAGTTTTAATAAGAACCATGTAGAGATACATGACATCACGTGTAAAATTTTGGTATTAGGGAGTCGTATATTCCTTTTAGTTTAGTGTTGAGCATGCTATTAGGCTGATTGTGATAGAAGAAATGGATTCAACTGAGAGATATAATAATGCCTTGTTTATGGGGCTGACATGCCCCGGCGTGCATTGCACGTCAGTCGGATCATAGGTCACCAACTCACCACATGTTAATGGAGTCCAACCTGGGTAGGGGTGTCCAATGGGATTTATTGTGCTAGGTGGCATGGTTTCAAGAATCGGATCAACCCCAAGCCACGATATAACTATTGTATCATGTGGCTGTGGATCGGACCGGTCCAACCGATATCAATACAGATCGCCGGGTAAAACCAGTTCAGGGATTGTACAATCGGTCCAACCGATCCAAAGTTTTTTTTTAATTATAAATTGAATGGTCCAATAGGTATCAACCAGGACCAGTTCGGTCCCGACTTGTACTGCCGATTCGATTGATCCAAATTTTTTTTTAAATGGGCAATCTAATTTTTGTACCGGATCTAGATTGGCCACTATCATCGGTCCAGATCGGAATGGGCAGCTTCAAAAATAGCCTACAAATGAATTCTGTGAAATTCACGTAGAATTTCAATTCCAATTCCTTAATGCACTCCCAAACAGAGAAATTGAAATTAGAAGTCCCAATTCCACAAAAACTTTCTCCAGAAAAAATGGTTGGACTGGGCTAAAGCCCAAAAGCCCACTTCCTTTTGGGACCCAAGAACCCTAGATCAGGCTAGTCTGGGTCAACCTATCTAACAAGTCCAACCAACCAAATTTGCAACTCAGTCTCACTTAGACACATTAGCCATTTAAAAGGAGCTGCGAGTAGGGGTGTTAACGGTCGTATCCAAAACGGCTTAGTTACATCGAATTTTGAATTCGAAAATTTTCAGAAGAAAAAAACCCAACGGTCAAACGGCAGGCTATATTACTCTTTGAGTAACAGAGCTAACCCCTCGCTCAAGCCTCTCTCTCTCTCTCTCTCTCTCTCACTTGAGATCTGGTTCAGAGAATCGGCATCCTTGAATCTGCTGCCTTTGTTTATTTCGCCTTTCTCTGCTTCGCCTTTCACGCTTCAGAAGAGCTCATAGAACGACGCGTTTGGTGTATGTTTGAATGAAAGTTTGGGGCTATTTGATTTGTTAATGTTTGTGAACATGTTTATACACTGTTTTTGTTTGCAAAAAGTTTCTGATCCAGAGAGGAATTTTTTTCTCTTTGCTCTCTGTTTGAAATTTTTGGATCATTAAGAGCTTTTAGATCAAAACTATGGTTTTCGTAAAATTGTTTTCCTTGTTGATATCCCATGCATAAAGCTTTCCGATCTTTTTCACTGATTTCTTTTTTATCTTTTGAGATTCGGAGGTACTGCTGTTTATGCGTTGATCTACTTTTTTTTGGCAATATATGAACCTTCTTATAATCTAATTGATCCTTGTAAATATTTCAAATTTATATTCTTATTCATGAGATCTGTAGCCAAAATATGTAAGATCCTTTCTCGATCACCTTATTGTAATGAGTTTATGCATGTCTTGTTTGTTACATCTCAACCATCTCTTTAATTCATTTCCGACTTACAGGTCTATAAGATTTTTTTAAGCTGATCACGATCTTTCATTGCAGATCCAACTTAGGTATATACAGGAGCAAGCCAAGATCTTTCCTTCAAGGAATCGATGTGAACCGAATGCCATCAACCAACCTCGGACTGTAAAGAAGAAGCAGCTGCAGGGGTCTCCTCTCCAAACAACACGATATCCAGTGTAAGCCGAGAGAGAGAGAGCAATTTTTTTGGTAAGATAAAAAGAGATGGCCCAAGGGGGTGGGCCGGGGGCCATTCGAGTAAAAAAAAATTGTTTCAGTACTGCCCAAGGTGGGGGGGGGGGGGGGGAGGAAATTGTTGGTCCTACAAAAACGAAAAGTTTTTTATGTGAAAGAGACAGTTGTTTCTTAAACAAATAGATTAGCACTGTATTAACATCTGGTAGAGGAAATTGTTGCTAGAAATATGGTAGATCTTCATTTTGCTGGAGACAAGGTCCATGACGACTCATAATTGTAAAAATAAATAAACAAAGTTAAAAGCTACTACTATTTATTATAAATAACACTTTTATAATAATATTTGATAAAAACATTAGGCTATATTACTTGTAAATTGAAAGTAGAGGGGAGCGTCAAATGAGAAGAGGGTTTTAATCTGAAATTTTGTGCATCAAACGGATGTCCCTTCTTACTTATTTATATACTAGGCTATTTCACTTGAAAAAAAAAACTCAAGTGGAACAAATGCTTGAAGACGATCTCTTGTGTGCTATGTGAACTGACATTTACACACGATATCTTGCGAGTTCAGATCACAGGCAACTCTGTGTTCAGCTCACAGATATTGTGTGTTGTGCACAGGAGATCCTCATCCGAGAACTTCTTTATCATTTTATACTAGACTTGTTTGTGAGACATTTAAATACAACACACTTTGACTTCTAACGGACCAATCACATTCGTAATTCGGGTAGAAAAAAAAAAGATTGTTTCAGTACCTAGAATCGTCTGGGAATGTAATTTGGTCTGTTAGAAGTCAAAGTATGTTGTACTAAAATTAATACAGAAATCCCACAAACAAGTCTAGTATAAAACGATAAAGAAGTCCTCGGATGAGGATCTCCTTTGCACAGCATAGAGTATCTGTGAGCTAAACAGAGTATCGCTTGTGATCTGAACTCAAAGGATATCGCCTGCAAATGTCAGTTCACAGAGCACACGAGAGATCGTCCTCAAGCATTTGTTCCACTTGAGTTTTTTTTTTCAAGTGAAATAGCCTAATATAAATAAGTAGTCTGTGCATCTGTTTGATGCACAGACTTTCAAATTAAAACCCTATTCTCATTCAAAGCTCCCCACTTTCGATTTACAAGTATATGAACTGACATTTACACACGATAGCTTAATTTTTTTTAAATATTTTTATAAGTGTTATATATAATAAATAGTAGTAGCCTTTAACTTTGTTTATTTATTTTTTCAGTTATGCGTCCTCATGGACCTCATCTCCAGCAAAATGAGGATCTATCATATCCCCAACAACAATTTTTTCTATCAGATGCTAATACAGTGTCAATCTGTTTGTTCAAGAAACAACTTTCTCTTTCAGATAAAAAAAGTTTTTGTTTTCGTAAAACCATTCCTCCCCCCGGGCCCTGTGAGTTAATACTAAGAATTTTATGTTTTATAGAAATATCAACAGCAGAGGTATCTAATTATTCCGAGAACTACCAAACATCGTGTAGTTGTGTTATTAAGACGGTTGAACTTCAAGCTACTGCATCAGTAGCTAATCTGAAAACTGTTCTGCTGAAGATCAATTCGAGGAAAAAAGAAACATTTCTCCTTGCGATGATGAACACATCCTAGAAGAAATTGTCAGCAGAAAACCAGATTCTGGGTAAACTTTGTTCAACTCTCTGTCTTGTGATGGGAACTTTGCCTATAAAATACTTAAATTCCTTACCACGTGGTTTATGTTATGATTCTTAAATCTTTTGCTCCTTGATTCTTTTCTTTTCTATTCCTATATTATTTCCAATTGAATCAACAAAATCATTGTTTGCACTTATAGAACCTTTTTTTCCCGTTGTGGACAATCAATTCTCATGTTTTGAAATTCAAAAGCTATGCTAAAGTATGTCAGGTAATTCGGGTAAAAAAAAAAGATTGTTTCAGTACCTAGTATCGTCTGGGAATGTAATTGGTCTATTAGAAGTCAAAGCGTATTGTACTAAAATGTATACAGAAGTCCCACAAACAAGACGAGTATAAAACGACAAAGAAATCCTCGGATGAGGATCTCCTATGCACTGCACAGAGTATCTGTGAGCTGAACAGAGTATCGCCTATGATCTGAACTCAGAGGATATCGCCTGTGAATGTCAGTTCACAGAGCTCACGGGAGATCATCCTCAAGCATTTGTTCCACTTCAATTTTTTTTTCAAGTGAAATAGCCTAATATAAATAGGTAAGAAGGCATCTGTTTGATGCATAGACTTTCATATTAAAACCCTCTTCTCATTCAAAGCTCCCCTCTATTTTCAATTTACAAGTATATTAGCCTAATGTTTTTTTCAAATATTTTTATAAAAGTGTTATTTATAATAAATAGTAGTAGCCTTTAACTTTGTTTATTTATTTTTTCAGTTATGCGTCATCATGGACCTCGTCTCCAGCAAAATGATGATCTACCATATCCCCGGCAACAATTTCCTCTACCAGATGCTAATACAGTGCCAATCTATTTGTTTAAGAAACAACTTTCTCTTTCAGATAAAAAAGTTTTTGTTTTTGTAGGACCAAAAATTCCCCCTCCTTTGGGCCATGGGGGAATAAAGTATTTCATGTAATTCGGGTAAAAAAAGAAAAGATTGTTTCAGTACCTAGAATAGTCTTGGAATGTAATTGGTCTGCTAGAAGTCAAAGCTGTTGTACTAAAATAAATACAGAAGTCCCACAAACGAGTCTAATATAAAATGATAAAGAAATCCTCGGATGAGGATCTCTTGTGCACAACACAGAGTATTTGTGAGCTAAACAGAGTATCGCCTATGATCCGAACTCAAATGATATCGCCTGTGACTGTTAGTTCACAGAAATCACGGGAGATCGTCCTTAAGCATTTGTTCCACTTGAGTTTTTTTTT
>JAUPMG010190278.1:0-10208 GCA_031762675.1 Pachysandra terminalis
ATTAAACTAGTGATTCTTCCCCCTTTTATAGAGCTCCAATTCGTCATCTTCAGTTTGAAAAAGAAAACCTTGAAGAATATAGTAAATTCCCTTTGATTTCCTCCAAACAGTAAACTTCACGAGTTTCCTCTTATACCGCCAATTGGACCTTCAAAGTGATTGCAGTGGACTTCGTTGTCTTCACAGAAATTGTAACTCTACTTCTTAGCTTTCAAGGGCCATAAAAATCACCTTATTTGGGTGTTTCTACAATGAGTTATGGTCAAAATACCAAGATATTTTCAATGAAATTCTGAAAAGTAATTTTCCTAAATTCAAAATAAAAAAACCCCCTTTCTTGTGGAGCAAGTCTTCACGAAAATTGAATACTAATCAAGCTAGAGACTTCTAGAAGCCTTGGCCCCTCTTCTATATTATTTTTAGAATAGCTTTTTACTTGGCAAAAGTCGAAGTAAAGCTAAGGGAGCGTTTGTTCTTCTCCTTGGCTTCATTGCACGTTCTTCCATTTTTCTCCTTTTTGACTCCAATGTGCTCTATTTGCTCCAATATGGTGCTTTCTTTCTTCTTCTTTCCAAATTCATTTTCTTCTCAAATGCACAAACAACGACGACTCATTCTAATTTTGGTTCTCTTTCCAAGTAAATCAGACCTTGGAGAATGGGCTGAACCGGCTTGGTTATCGGATCGGGGTCAGCTAGTCTTGGTCGGGTCAGGTTTATTCTTTTGTCTTTAATTTGCTTCCTTTTGAGCTAAATCTGACCCTCCTGGTCTGATTTTATTTCTTTTGAGCTTGATCCGATCCGACCCGTCTAATCTGACTTGTCTGATCTGGGTCTGAATTCTCTCAACCAGGATTTGTCTAAAAAACTGTCCCTGCATCAATAAATTAGATGTAAATGAGACATTTAAATTATAATGCACTGGTAAAAGAGAATTGGTAAATTCTACATATAATGAAGAGTTTAATATAAGAAAATACCAGATAAGTCATGTAATTAAGGGTCTAATATGTAACAATTCATGAGTTATCACACCCTTCTATGACACAACGCGTTTTAAAGTCATGATGGCCGTGAACCCAATCAGAACTCCACAGTTAAGCGTGCTTGGGCGGGAGTAATACCAGGAAGGGTGACCCCCTGGGAAGTCTGATTCGGGGAGCCAAAAGCGGACAATATTGTGTCGGGTGGGGTGGGTCGTTACAATGGGCACAAAGGTCCACATCAAGCACTCATGCAAGTGATTAACGGATTAGATATGGGGGAGTTATCTGACTACTTGAGGAGTTAGAACTCCTATGTTAACGTGCAAATTGATCATGTGGAAAGTTGGGAAGCTAAGGGGTTAGTATGTAATTATCATAAGTAAAGGGTAGGCACATTAGAATGAGTAGTTATTATCTTAAGTCGTGGGGTAAGGATAGTTATTTCAGTTCTTGCTTTATTTCCTATGTATTTAAGCTTTCTTTTCAAAGGAGAATGTATCGAATTTACAACCCCGAGGGGGCAACCCCTTGGTTTGCCCCAATGGTCACTTGCAGCCGGTGCTTCATGAAGCATCAGGTATGGGGTTTGATTTTGCAGGGGGTTGTTCCACTTGGGGCCACTGGAGGTGTACCTGGTTGTTAACTTCAAACCCATGGGGATTAGTCGTGGTGCACACAAGCTGGCCCGAACACCCCAGTTATAAAAAAAAATGTATCGAATTTACTCTTGGTTAATCCAACTTTGCAGGGTAGCTATCCTTGAATTTATCCAAATGTTCACGATTGCAAGTTCTAAGAAAATAACACACAAAAAATTTAGTATCAGATTCGGCGTTCCTACCATGACTGATGGTTACTAGAAAGGACAATCTTAGCTGTAGGTCAACTTAAAGAAACTTCTGATAACCATGAAAGTGTACTCACTGTTCTACAGGAGGAGTCTTGAGCTCATGATCGGGAGATGCTTCAAGAGGTCCTTGAAAAACGGAATTCTCTATCTAAACAGAGATGAGAGAGTTCACAGGAAAGATCCATCAACTGAAGGCATGAGAATCAACACCACGATCAAGGGAGGGGGATTGAAATGAGATATGCACAACTAGATTTTCCATGGTTTGGAGGTGATGATCCATCCGGCTGGATCGAAAGAGCTAAGAAATTCTTTCACCTTGGGCCCACAGAGTTCGAAGATCCTACAAAACTTTTAACTAAGCTACGTTAAATTTTCGAATGTGGAGGACTACCAGACCCGATTTGAAGCCTTGGCACATAGAACCGATGGGTTGAATTCAGTCATGATTAGCTGTTTCGTGGAAGGCCTGAAGGATGAGATCAAGTAAATGGTTCAAATGCTGAAGCCAACGTCCATGTTAATGGCAATTGGGCTTGCCCGTCTCGAAGAGGAAAGGGTGACCTCAATAAGAAGGCAGTACTGACCTGAAGTGAGTAAAAACTTGTCCAATCCCGTGAGCACTAGATCTTAAAAATTTTCTTCTATTCTTATGAAGAAGGTCTCTGCTGCAGAGATGAAAGAAAGAAGAGACAAAGGGTTATGATATTATTGTGACAATATATCCATGTGGGGACACCGTTGTAAAACCAAAAAATTTTATTTCATAGAGGGGGGTACATGAAGAGGGTGATGAAGGGGGAGAGGAAGAAATGGCGGAGGTGGTGGTCGTTGAAGAAGAGGGGGACTCCATGGGATTTGATCTACCACCTAAAATATCCTTCCATGCTATGACTGGTGTGGCATTTCCCCAAACCATGAAGATCAAGGGGACAATTGGAGGGAAACCCATATTGGTGCTTGTTGATTCCGGAAGCACCCGTGATTTCTTAAGTCCTGCAATTGCTCGTAAGGCAGGATTAGAAATTGTTGTGGAAAAAAGAGTAGAGGTGATGATGGAAAATGAGGAACGAATCTCAAGTGATGGCAAGGTTGTAGGCGTCACTTTCTTGTTCAAAGGATTGCCAATCACAACTGATTTCTACTTGCTTACTATTGGTGGGTGTGATACAGTTTTGGGAGCTCATTGGTTACAGACACTTGGTCCTATTACATGTGATTTCTTAAATCCTACTATGGAGTTTCAAGTTTGTGGGACACCTTACCACCTACAAAAGGAGACATACAATGAGGTGGAGATAATGAGGGAGCCACACACTAAGAAGTTGAGGAAATCAAGGAAGCAAGGAGTGCTTTTGCAGTTATTTAGTATGACTGAACCACCTCCAAAGGAAGAAGGGGACCCACGTCTGCAATAACTTTTGGTGGAGTATGCTGCAATTTTTGAAGAGCCACATGGCTTACCTCCGTAACGTGAGAGTGACAACAAAATTCCCTTGGTGGAGGGAGCACGCCCAATCAGTGTAAGACCCTATAGTTACCCGTATTTTCAAAAGATAGAAATTGAGAAAATCATGCGAAGGGTGTTGCAAAATTGAATCATCCTTCACAGTCAATGTTCCTATTCTTCCCTGGTCTTATTGGTGAAGAAACATGATGGCAGTTGGAGGATGTACAATGATTATATTGCTCCCAATCAAGTGACCATCAAAGATAAGTTCCCTATTCCGGTTGTAGATGAGCTTCTAGATGAACTACATGGAGCAACTATCTTCTCAAAGCAGATCTACGGTTGGGATACCACCAGATTTGGTTCCACCTATATGAGGTCTTAAAGACAACATTCCGAACGCTTGAAGCCCACTAAGAATTCCTAGTCACGCCATTCGGCCTCACGAATGCACCTTCCACATTTTAGAGCCTTATACATCCCCAACCAGAGTGAAGAGAAAAGGAGAAAGAAGATCCCCCTGTCTAAGACCTCTAGAAGAAACCACACGACCATGGACGCTTCCATTCACAAGGAAAGAGAAAGACACATTTCTAATACATCCATAGGTCCAGCTTCTCCACCTATGACCAAAGCCCTTCCACCTAAGAACCGGATCAAGAAAACCCCACTCTACCCTATCATACGCCTTCTCCCAATCCAGCTTACACCTGATACCAGATCTCCCTATCCTCAACAACCTCATTAACTATTAAAACGCTATCCAAAATCTGTCTTCCTACAATAAAAGCTAACTGATTCTTACTAACGATACTCCCAATAACTCGTTTAAGTCTTTCAGCCAAAACTTTAGAAATAATCTTATGAAGACTAGTAACCAAGATAATCGGCCTGAAATCCTTGAGTTCTTGAGCCCCTGATTTCTTTGCAATAAGTACCAAAAATGTCTCATTAGTGATCTTATTAATAACCCCATTAAGATAGAATTCCTCAAAAACTTGCATCAGATCCCCTTTAATCAAATCCCACATATTCTGATAAAAAACGATAGAAAAATCATCAGGCCCTGGTGCTTTCTCCCGATCCATACCCATAATGGCCTCTTTCACCTCATCCTCACAAAAAGGAACTTCCAAATCCTCCATCTGCTCACTCAAAAGAATTGGACCCGGGATTGTCCTCAAGTCAAACAAGAGATCCTGATCCGAAGACTATAACTTACCATAAAAATTGTTTTAAGGCCTCCACGATCCCTCCTATATTATCAACTATCTCCCCTTCCACCAATAATCTATCAATATTATTCACCTTATCTCTCCCATTAGCATCTTTATGAAAGAACCGGTTATTCCCATCTCCCTCTTTAAGCCACGTCACCCTAGACTTTTGTCTCCAACTAATTTCCTCATGTTTGAGTATGAGATCCACCTCACTTTGTCTAATTTTCCTCGACTCCCTTTCGTCCTCAGAAAGACCCCTTTGTTGTTCCCTACTATCAATGGCCTCTATCTCATCGATAGCAAGTTTCTTACGAAAAGACAAATCACCAAATGTCTCCTTATTCCAAATCTTGATCTTATTCCTCAAAAACTTCAAGAAACTCATGAAAGAAAAGCCCATCCATCTAGACCTAACACATTCCTTCTCCATCCACCAAACTGCCACCTCTATGCCAAAAGACTTGT
Source organism: Pachysandra terminalis (assembly GCA_031762675.1). Classification (NCBI taxonomy): domain Eukaryota; kingdom Viridiplantae; phylum Streptophyta; class Magnoliopsida; order Buxales; family Buxaceae; genus Pachysandra; species Pachysandra terminalis. The sequence continues at coordinate 4,971 of JAUPMG010190278.1, forward strand.
TAGTGAGCCACTTATTTTCAAATCTAAAAGGCCTAGGACCACGACACCCGATTTTAGAAGACACTAATAATGGCCAATGATCTGAGGTAGACCTAGTGAGAATCTTCTGAGATATGAACGGAAAGTGAGTATCCCAATCAGCTGAAAGAAGACATCTGTCCAATCTACAGCACAAAGAATTTTTCTGTAAATTAGACCAAGTATACCAACCCCCCAACAATGGATAATCCACCAAAACAAGGTCTTGGATCAACAACGAAAACCTTCTCATGCTGCGATTTAACCGAGCCACCCTATTTCTCTCAGCACCATACCGAACCACATTAAAATCCCCAATAAGACACCAAGGCTTCTGAACCCCTGCGGAAAAAGTCCTACTTTCCTCCCAAAACAGCTCCTTGGATCTGTAAGAATTAGGCCCATACACACCTAAGATAAACCACTCAAACCCATCATCAAGATTCTTGAACACAGCGGACAGCGAAAAAGATCCTAAAACAACGTCCCCACCTTCCACCTTATTAATATCCCACAAAATCAAAACACCACCTGAGGCCCCAACCGACGGAAGACAAGCCCACTTGATATTTTGAATCCTCCAAATCTTCCTCAAAACTCTTCTACTCAAAGATTATTTTTTAGTCTCTTGAATCACCACCACCCAAGGTTTAACTACTCTACATAGATCCTTCAATGCCCTCTTCTTACCTTCATCTCCCAATCCTCTTATGTTCCAACTTAAAATCTTCATCTAGCACTAGACTTTGAGCCACCAGCATAGTGTTTAAACTCGGATTACGGCTCGGGATTGTTCTCGGCCGATCCCGTGACTAACCATGTTAATTTAATTAAAAAAAAAAAAAAACACCTGACTCGGTCTGATCCCGAGATGGATCGGGCAATCCATCTCGGGATCGGACCGAGTCAGGGCTTTTTGGGTTATTCCCGTATCGGGATCAACTCGGGGATCGAACGATCCTTAACACTATGGCCACCAGAGTTCTTATCTTTATTGTTCCTCCTATAATATTGCAGATTCCATTCCAACTTAAGCAATTCTCTCTTTGTCGACGCACTCCCCGCATGCTTCCTTTTCTCCCTAAATCTAGACACAGTTTCTGGGATACCTACCGCCTCTCCTGATAAATTAGTAGCCTCTAACCTAAAAATATTAGCTATATCCTCTACCCCCACCCAATCATCATCCATATCTTCTGGATTAGCCCAAAAACGACCTCCTTGAAAAATACCCTCAGAACTATCACCTATCGAAACATTACCCCTCTCATCCCCCATAACTCTCCCATTCCCCCCTTCATCAGACCCTACAGAAACCCCATTGCAGTCCACTCCAGAAATAGGTGCCTTCACCACAAACAAAATATGTTCCGTACACGATCTTTGCAAAAGTTGAGACTTTTTAGTATAGACGAAACTACAACTGGTACCTGTTTCAATACCAAACGGAGTAACAAATAATGTATTAGAAGATAAACCAAAATCCAAAGAAATCCGCAAACCTCTAAAAAGTTTTTTCGCTCCCACTTGAGTAGAAAGATATGCAAATTGACCCACTGCCGAAGGAATAAACAGACGCATCGAAGAATATCCTAGATACTGAATAAACCTACCCTCGATAGAATCAATACTCGCAAAAACCTAATCAGAAGAAATCGAGATATTCTCCACCACATCTGAATCATAGCATTCAACCGATTGAGAAAAACCTTTCACCTCTTCCTCCAACACAAAAACAGAATCTACTAAGCTGGAAGTCTCGTCAAAAGTGTTGTCCAAATTCTCGATCGCACCACTGTTACAAGCTGAGTTTACAAAGACGTTATCGATAACTTCCTCCTTGTACCCAGCGAAAGCTAGATCTGACCTAAGCATATTCTCCTCCTCCATTTCACCGTGAATGAAACCACGAGCCTCTACTTTATCTTTCAACACATTTAAACTCCTGTAACAATTCCTCCCTAATAGAAGAAATTGCCGGAGTAATTGCAGAAACAGCTTTACTCACGATTTCCTCCACTTGAAGATTTTGGTTCATAAGAGAAATTTCCGGCGATTACTTCTTCAAAGAACTCTGCCACGCAACCTTCGACGGAAGAGAGAAGGAAGAAGAAATCGGTCCGCCCCCTAGGACCCTCATCTGCACTCCGGTCCGACCCCTTCAACAAAACCTCGGTCGAACCCTTCCACTTATGGTCTATATCTCCTAAACCGTCTCCCTCCAACCGAGTTGGGCTAAATCCCACAACTTGGACCCTACCGACAGGCTTTGGGCTAATTCGTCTACCACTCAAGCGGGTCCGAACTCAAACGCCAGCCCGCGAATTCTCCTTACCCCCATGGGCTTCTGCACCCTGTCCTGAATTCCTTCCTCTCGAGCCATCAAAAGCCCGCCCCAAGTCCACTTTGTTTTTAAAATTCAAAAACCTCTCGTCAAATATTCTTTCCTTGTTACCAAAATCCCTGTTTCTAAAATTAAACCCCATCCTTCCTCTTCCTCTCTGACTTTCCTTAACCGAAAACGCTCCTACCATCCCACGTGACGCCGGAACTGCCACATCATCACCCTCAAGCTCCGTCCCCCACCTCTGAATTTTTCCATAACCTCCACCTCAACCATCTTCTCTATCGGAGAAAGAGCAATCTGGATCAAAACCTCTGATTCTCCCATCCTAACCGAAATGGATTGAGGTATTCTCAACGGGTTCCCACAACGAACTTTCAACTCAGCATACTTCCTCCAATTCATTTGAAGCGTAATATCATCCACTTGAACAGGCCCTCCGCAACAACCACCGATAGCGTCGAAATTTTCCTTAGACCACAATAACAGTGGTAGACCAAACACATACACCCACGTTCCATCCTGAACCTTACCGACAGGAACCGAGAGCGTCACATCTTCCCACTTCGAGATGAGAACATCTTCCTCACTCTTAAGCGGAAAAGACTTGAGTGAAGCAAAAAACTCAACGATCTTCTTGTTAGGGGCGAACATCACAGCTTGCTTCTCCGAAAATGGTACAATTTCCTGAAGGAACTCATTATGAAAAAACTCTCTAATCTCCGAAGTTAAAGAAGGCCACGATAAATCCGAATTAGGGGTAAGGATTAACGCTCTGTTCCATTTATCCATCTTCTCAAACGCTGAACCAGCGACCATAATCGACGGCATACTCCCCGGATTCTTCACTACAGCCTGTTGAACATCCCTCTTTGAAACCTTGCCTGAGTCGATCCTAGTAACCGGATTCGGAACGACGTACTTGAAAGACAGCTTGCTTCTAAAAAGCTTCCAGCCGCCACCACCTCTGCCCTCCGGGATAAAAATTATGCTAATTTATTTCCCAAGAACAGGCCAAGCCGAAAAAACCGTTCTCCAACATTCTTCTGCGCTTCCAGAATAATTATTCTAGAATTCGACGTCAGCTTCCAGAACGGCAAAAGACTCCCTTTCATATTGAGGGCTTCAGCAAAACGGTCTACGATCCATGGCGCTTCATTTTCATACACAAAAATCAAACACGCCTTTCCGCGACTGTTTTCTGAGATCTTAATCCTCGTCTTGGAACTACCGGACATAACTTCCACGTCAAACATATTAGATTCAATTTGGAAAAACTCTACCCCTCTAGGCTGCTGCAGACTCTGCATCGACCTGCTCGGAATGACCGTAACAAGTACTTTAGCTACGACTTTAGCAAAAGACCCATTAGACAGAGACACATAACTCGAGGATGAAGGACCTGCCACAAAAGAAGGAATAGAAGGGGGCGGGGGAAGAAACACAAGAAGTAGGGGGTAATGACAAATGTGAAGAAGACAGTGGTGAAGGAAGAGGAAGTGAAGAACAAGGAGACGGAACTAAAGTCGGGAATACGGGTGAAGGCGAGAAGAAAGGAGGGGAAACCCCGAGCAATGCATTTCGAGACTATTGATTCATCACACACCTCCCATCCTATATATTCACATCAGCATGAACATGAGCACAAGCTCATGATACTAAGCTACTAATAATCACATAATATTCCCATAGATATATGGTCTGAAGCACAGAGATTTTCATCCTATTAGTTTAGTGGGAGTAATCTACAAAATCTTGGCCAAGGTGTTGTCTAATAGATTGAAGAAGGTAATGGAGGGCGTGATTGATATTTCTCAAAGTGCTTTTGTGGGTGGGTGGCAAATTATAGATGGGGTTCTTATTGCCAGTGAATGTATTGACTCGGTTTTGAGGAATAGAGTTAATGCTTTGATTTGTAAAGTTGATATGGAGAAAGCATACGACAATGTGAATTGGGAATTTTTATTTTACACTACGAGGAGGATGGGGTTTGGGGAAAAGTGGATAAGTTGGATTATTTTTGCGTTACTCCTTCATGTTCTGTTTTGGTGAACGGGATTGCGGTGGGTTTCTTCAAGTCTTTCAAGGGTCTAAGACAAGGGGATCCTCTATCTCCCTTTTTGTTCCTTATGGTTGTGGAATGCCTTCGGAAGTTGATTCTGCGCACGGAAGAGGTGGGACTGATTCAAGGGGTGAGAGTGAAGACAATGGCACAAAGTATCTCACATCTTCAATTCGCTGATGACACGCTGATTTTTTGCAAGGTAGAGCAAATAGATCTGAAGGCTCCGAGGCGTTTATTTTTATGTTTCGAGGCGGTTTCAGACTTACATGTAAACCTAGTGAAATCTGAACGGATTGAAGTCGGGGAGGTCGGTAATTTGAATCAATTGACCAATTGGTTGGGGTGCAAGGTGAGCACGCTCCCGTCATCTTACTTGGGTTTACTGTTGGGGGCAACGTACAAATCTAAAGGGATTTAGAACAAGGTTATTGAAAGAACGGAGAAGAAGTTGGCCTCTTGGAGAACTAGATATTTATCAAAGGGAGGTAGATTGACCTTGATTAAGAGTGCTTTATCCAACCTTCCTACATGTTACATGTCAATATTGAAGATTCCAACTTCTGTGGCTAGAAGGTTAGAGAAGCTGCAAAGGGATTTTTTGTGGAGAGGTAACGAGGAGAGTCATAAATTTCATCTAGTTAAGGGGTTCTTAATCTGCTCTAGCAAGGCCAATGGGGGCTTGGGTCTGAGATTCTTCACCAGATTTAATGTGGCATTATTAGCCAAATGGTTAAGGAGGTTTGGGTCGGAGGAAGGTAGCTTGTGGAGGGAGTTGATTAGATCTAAATACGGAACTGAGGAAGGGGGTTGG
>JAUPMG010190289.1:0-10207 GCA_031762675.1 Pachysandra terminalis
TGTTAGAACATTTACTCATGATTTAATTGGATAATAGTGATACTTGAATTTAGAAACAAACTGGTGAAGCTTGTATTCACATAATCTGGAATTCAATTCATACCCTTGCCATTTATCTTTCTCCAAGTCAATCTCCTTCGCAAAACCCTATAAAGACAAGTCATTCAATACATTATTAAAAAAGATTCAGCCATTATATAATAGGATATACAAAAGAATTAAAAAAAGAAGAAGCAAACAATCATGTCAAAACCCCTTTGACTAAAAATTGGCACCATCTTAAAGAATAAAAAGAGCTCAAGGCTTTTGTGAATGCAATATTGAAGAGTAGATGAATATTAGTATAAAGAAAATTAAAATCCAATAGCATCTTAATGAACAAATTATAAAAAGAAAAGAAAAAAAAAGTAGGAGAATGGGAGATAGAGAGAGCTTAGTTACTATTTCAACTGACCAACTTCTTTTTTCGATCTTTAATAAGGAAGAAGTAAAGCTTATATAAATAACCTTATAAGAAAGTCAAAAGTTGCTTTTAAAGTAAAAAGATGACCATACACACACTTTTTCCCAATTATTAAACATCTTCTCTGCCACTTCTATAAGTAGGACTTTCCACAACTTCATTGGCACTTCTTCCTGTTGGACTTGCATTCGCCGAATCTCCTTTCCAATTAAGGGTGCATAAGAAATGATAAAAAAAACATTTTTTTTTACCTTGGAAAGAGGCATTCACATCCACCAAACAAGAATCTTTAATTAGAAATGAATTGGAGGATTTGTGTCCTGTTTTATTGTCTCGTCTAGCATAAAGTTTTGAACTTAATAATCAAATTATTATAATAAAAGCCTTTTCTCCTCTCACCAAAGGGAAAATTATATTAGTTGTACAATACAATTTATATTAAAGCTATTATACTTTAGTGGCATTTTACTGTTTAAAATAACATCTTATCTAAAATGCCCCTTCTATGAATATAATAATATTTTCTTGAAGACAACTTGTAAATACTGGTTTTCCATTTTGTCCTCTTTAAAAACTTAAGAAGATGTGACCAAACATGTTTTATATGTCTCAAACCCCACATTCGTCTTCTACATGGGTTTTGCTAAACTAGGTTTGCTAAACTTAGCTAGTTTTAAGAAGGAAACCAATGTTTTAGGATTTTGAAAATAGAGATGACAAGAGATCAGGTAACTAATGTAGTCACTGAATTAATTGTTTTTTTTTTTTTTTTTATCAAAACTTGAGTATAAGTACTAATTATAAATAGCACATTAATATTGTTGGGAACACTAAATTTTTATTGACATTTGATATACATTGTTGTGCCATTCTCTAACAGCTTAAGCTTTTAGAGTAAGTGGTTCTTAACATGGTATCAGAGCGGGAGGTTGAGTGTTCGAATCCTGGGGGTATGTGTTTGCCTCGGTGCCCTGTGTTCTCCCACGGATGTGCTGTTCCCGTGCGTGTGCGTGTGGGTGTGTGTTTGCCTCAGTGTCCTGTGTTCTCCCACGGATGTGTTGTTCTCGTGTAGAGCCCGCATATGCGGGGGGATGTTGAACCATTTGATATACATTGTTGTGCCGGTCTCTAACAACTAAAGCTTTTCGAGTAAGTGGTTCTTAACAGGTAGGATAAGGAATATTCTATTTTCAAGAATTGAACAAGAAGGTGACCCATAGCAGAACTTCTCATTTAAAAAGACATCGGAATTCCCCCTTATGTTGATATTTCCCTTATCTTGACAATTTGCTGTATAATATTTTCCAGGAAATATGGCGAAGAAGTAAGATATTCTCAATTGCACAATATTATCCGGTCCAAATATTTCCCCTGAAATTTCCTTATTCCAAAGGTGCAATATTTCCCCCAAAATCGAAATTTAAAACCATGGTGACCGACAGAAAATTGATAGATGAGGAGCTTATTTATTCTCTTTCTGAGTTCAACTCTTTTGAGATATTCCCTGATATATGCTTGGATGACATTGACAGGAGCCTAATCTAGGAGAAAAAAAGGTGAAGTGGGTCGAACTTAGGTTCGAGTTGGAAGACATTAAAGAGGACAATTTTGATGGATAGGACAAAGCGTATGGGCCTGATTGTTTTACCATGGCTTCCAGGAATATTGGCAGACTCTCAAGGAGAACATCAAGGTCTTTGATGAAATCCATGAGAGGCGGATCATGAACAAAAGCATGAATTTATGTTTTATTGTCATTATCCCAAAGAATCTATTGCTTAAAAGATTTGCCCATTCAATTAACCGGGAGTGTGTTAAATTAACAGACTTGAGGGTTGTTCTACCAGTTCCAATAGCATTTCCTCAAGCGGCTCTTATTGAAGGTAAACAGACTTTATATGTTATTCTTGTTGCTAACGAGAGTGTCGAGTATCAATGGAAGTTTGGTCAGGAAGAGTGGGTAAAAAAGTTTATTTTGAAGAAGTATATGATTATGTGGAGTGGAGTATCCATATTTACAGTTTTTTGGCGGCAGATGAAATGGATTATGGGTTGTAATGCTTCTGTGAATTTTTAAATTCTCCCTAATGGTGTCAAATCTAGATTTTTTGAGGCCACTAAAGGATTTAGGCAGGATGATCCCCCATCTCCTTTCTTCTTCATTTCATTGTCAACATTTTTTTATAGGTAAGAAGATGTCCTACTAAAGAGAATATAAAAGGGAAACCGGGTATACAAAGCGTGTACCTCGTCTAATTACACAAGCTGTTTCAAAATGTCATATTGATGATTACATTAATAAAACTAAACCCTCATTCCTCTTCAAAAGCTTCAAAGTGCACTCCACTATCATTGTCAATATATTTTGATAGGCAAAGAAGACATCCTATTAAAGAGAAGATAAAAGGGGAATCGGGAATACAAAGCATATACCTCGGCTATCTATTTCAGAACATTGTATAAAGATGATTAACAAAACCCCCAATCCTCATGAAAAACTTCAAAGTTCACTCCATGGATCTTCCAAATATTGAAGTCCAACGGAATATTGCCTTAAGTGATTTTTTTTTTCTTTCTCTTGAGTACTCTCTTTCTCCTTATCCTCAAAAAACCGCCTACTTCTTCATTCTAAATGATCCAAAGAGACCACATATGGCAAAGTTTTCAAAGTAGGTGTAGCCACTTGTTTGTATGAACTCTCCATGCTTCCAACATATTAGACAGCTTTGAGACATTACCCAATCAATCCCCAATTCAGGAAAACAAAGTGCCAAATCTCTAGCAAATGAGCAAAGGACGAGTAGGAAATCCACTGATTCCTCATCATTTTTGCACAACATCGTTGGAAATTGTTCAATTTATTCAATGCCAATATCCTAAGCAGACTTCTTTTGAAAGCCGAGGAAGAGAATTGAATAAAGGTTTCAGAATGGGTAGGAAAAGCATCCACATCATACATCTGCAATTTGCCAATGATATCATCATTTTCTGAATCTTAGATTAAAACATCTGATATATCTCAGCATATTCATTGTGCAAATGATATCCAGCCTCAAAATCAATCTGAACAAGAATATAAGGACGGGCACTAATTTGGAACCCAATAGAGTGGTTATCCTAGCTTTCTTGTTAGGTTGTAGGGTGAAGAATTAGCTTTTGAAACACCTTCATCTTTTCTTGGGTGGTAATTTTAGAGAACAAATTTTGAGGCCCTTTTGTTGGGAAATTTAACAAAAGACTTGAATCGTGGAAATGTAAATCTCTCTCTCTCTCTCTCTATATATATATATATGAAGTCTATGGTCCTCGGTGATCATTAGCAAATATGGTCCTAATTCTAATGGGTGGAATGCTATGACAGCCACCAAAGAAAACCTCCACTGTCCTTGGAAGTTTATTTAGTAATCACTTATTCTTCATCTTTTCACACATTAAACTGGACGCAGGTTCAGCATCTAGAATCTGTTTTTTGAAGGACAATTGAACGGAAGACAAAGCTTTATGCCTTCATTTTTACTACCTCTCTACGGTCGAGAATTTTCCCATCAAAGCCCTTGCCAATCAGTCACTAATTGGAATCTCCAGAGACTTTCAGTTATCAAAAATCCCAGTGAAACTCGTATTCAAAATCTCTTTTCTCTCTATGATATGCATATGCTTTACATTTGCTTTTCAGATTCATTCCAAGACTCCAAAATATGGATTTGCTGCTCCATGGCATGTTTTCCCTAAGAAGACTTCATTGTCAGAGGTTGCTTCCATAATACTCACTGGAGAAAAATTGAAGACTCGTATTGTCCAAAGGATGAAGCTGGACAAGATATGTTTGCCCTAACATCTCACGGAAGACTCAGTGAGCGACAGGTATAAGCTTTTATCAAACAAAGGAATCAAAAATGTGGTCATGCCACTAAAGTACTGCGGAAACAAAGCCTCAAAGAGAAAAAAACTGCAATCTATAGATAGACCGACAGAAAAAGGCACTTTAGATAATCAGACCTGCTTGATAAAATAACCAACAGCATTATTGTCTGCGTATGTTAGAAAATGAGTGAGGCCATCGACATCACGAACATGCTGTTTTAAGTGATTCATCAGTCTTGTGCCATAGCCTTTTACTTGTTCATCTGCTGTGATTGCACAAAAAGCTATCTCCCCAAACTTCTGACTGTACATTCAAGGGACAGACCGTTAGGGGACAGGAGAAACAATAAAATTGGATATCAAATTAATTTGTTTGATGGGTAACTGTTGACTTCATTAATAATTGAAAAATATCTATGAGGTGGGAAAAGTGTTCCCACTGAAAAGACCAAGAAATGAACAAATGATTTCTGGATTAAAATTCGTAAATCATCCAGGGTGTTCACACTTATGAAGCCATAAACTCTCACGAAAAGCAGTTTATCCTATATTAGATAGTCCAACAAAGGTCTTCAAAGCTTCTTCTTATATGACCTTTTCATATGCTCCAAATTATAGTGAATGGTATAATTTCCTCTGAAATCTCACCTTTTTTGTCCAAAATGACCACCTGGCCTTCAGTTCAACACCTTCCTTGACTCTTTATGGAATACTGATTACATATTCCATTACACATAGATAGGGGAGGGAAAAAAGATTCACATCTCAATCTCATGCCATAATAAATAAAATAATAATTGGGTCAGCAACAGGAAAACAGAAATCCTGTCCCACCATTTCGATTTTTGGTCAAAAATCACATCTTCATTTAGGTTATGACACTTCAAATCTTTTATGGAAGATTCCATCCATTTATTTTTTTTGGTTCCTATTCTACCCCTTGAGATCCTTCAATTTGTACCATCTTACACCTTCACACAAGCGCCTTTGCATGTCTTTGTATAACATGTTGAAACCCATCTTAACCAACTTCCCATAATTTTATGACACCTTTGAGGCTCCTCCTAAACTATCAGGTATGTACATTACTTATCCTCTCTTTATTAGCCTTTCTAGACAACCATCTCAATATCCTCTCCTTGATTATGCTCATCCTATGAATGTGTTGCTTTTTAGTTGTTTAACATATTACATTACACATCATAGCTGTTCTAAATCTTAGAAACAGAAATTGAAGCGATGGAAATCAATTCAATTCAATTCAGTAACAAAACAATAGTCATCAACTCCTGGGAAAAGGGTAGATGAATTGCAACATGATAAAAGTAAGGGGTACTAACAACCAAAAGTCCATCTCACCTCTTTGAAATTGATTTTGAGATGGGATGGGGAGTCCAATAAGAAAGATGAGCAAAAAATAGACAGATACAAATTACCTTTCAACCTGAGTGAAATGTATGGGTCACATAACACTTTAAAACATTCTCCACTAAATCCATCTAACTTTAGCTCTATGTGCAACATAGCCCTTAATATCTCCCTCTTTGTGGATAAGTGATCTAAGATAACAACAATAATCACCTTTGGAATTTATTTTTTTTAACAATCACCTTTGGGAATTTCGTCAATCTCAGTTCTCACTAGTGCTTAAATTCCATTCTTGCTGGACTAAACATTCCATCTAATCAATCTTCATTTGACTTACTTCAAAACCTTCAAGGTAATACTCCAAATTCTAATTTTGCACTACCTCATCGTTGGTTTGATCCACTCATATTATATCGTCTGTAATAGCATACAACAAGGTACCTCCAATGAGTCATCAATACATTCATAATCACTGCCATAAGACCAAACAGTTTTTTTGATACCCAAGATATTTGTCATCAATTCTGCTTCATCACTCTTGCCCATAATTTAGTGCTTTTGAGTTGTAAGCTTAATTCCATCATAACTGGTGCAATTTCAGACATCTCCTTTGTTTTTAGGTATAGGTTCTATGGTGCTTCTCTCCATAGCTCACCAACATCACATTGATCTCTCCCATTAATAATAACAATTTTATTGGGATACTATCCAATCCTAAAGCCTTACATCTTCACTAAATCTTCCTTCATAAAAGTTAAGTCAGTTAGCGAACGTAGGAATGTTCTCTTATCTCTCCCATGCTATTATCTCTACTTGGTCTAATGCTTCTTGTACTGTTGTCCATTCTTCATTCAGTAATTTTTGGAAATACCCTCTCCAGCGTACCAGGATCTTCACTCTTAAAGCATCTTAAGTCCATTTAAATGAATAATGTTCTCTAATTCTTGCAAGTTTATAAGCATATTTCTTGACCTCTTCGTTATGCAACTTTAAAGGTTATTACATGCCCGATTTTTGTCCTCACTGAATAATTTCTTAGTTTTCGCAATCATAGACCTCACTAAGTTTTCAAGGCTTTTGTTTCTTGGCTTTCGTGGAATTTCGGGGAATTTGCCTTTTCTACGAGATCCTAGGTTGGTCGACATTGATGAGTTAGCGCCTTTGTTTTCGCTCCTTAAAAACGTGATTATCGATGATAGCCTTTCTGATCCAAGATATGGACTTTAGAGTCGGGTGGTAGGTTCACTACAAAATCCCTTCGGTATTTTCTGATTTCCGACCCCAGATCTAGTCTTCCTCCTTTCTCTACGTCCTTGCTTTGGGGAACTTGGGTCCCCCCAAAAGTCAAAGATTTTGCGTGGTCTACCCTTCTTTACAGAATCAATACTGCAGACTTAATGCAAAGGAGGAGGCCATTCATGGCTCTTTCTCCCCATATTTGCCATGTATATGAGTTGTGGGGAAACCGTGGATCACTTAATCATGAGATGCAGGTGGGCGAATCAAATTTGGGGATTCTTTCTTAGACTGGTTGGAGTGGACTGGGTGGCCCCCCCCTATTCAGTCCGAGATATGCTAAATCAGTGGTGGTTTCCTTCCATTGGGAAGCGGGGTCAAATCTTATACAAATTTGTATTCTTTGCTATATTGTGGGGTATTTGGGGCAAGAGAAATAGTAGAATCTTTGAAGACAAAGAGGAGCATGGGGAAGCTCCTTGATTTTATCATGAGTATGGCGTCGGCTTCGGTAAATACTCTCACGGAATTCAAAGATTTGTCGTGGTTAGACATTACGAGATGTTGGGAGCTAGGAGTATTCCTGTAACAATGGAGGCTGAAGCGGTTGTGTTTGTTTGCATGCGAGACTGCCCGGTCATTTGGAGTATTTAGGCTGTCCCTAGTGGTGGAAACTTTCTCCCCATTGTTGGTAGCTTTCTTTTATGTTCTCTTTTTGGTCTTCGTTCCCCACTTCTTTTTTTTCTTTCTTTCTTTTATTACTGCTGTACTTTCTCTTCTTCCTCTGCAATAAAACTTTTCGTTATCGATCAAAAAAAAAAAACTATTGCAATGCTTACAAATTATCATGATGAGATAAATGTTGTTGTGCATCACATGTAGATGAATGATAATAGCATCCTTTAAATTGGACATACATAAATCGTGGGTCCATATGTGAGACCTGACTACTAGAGCAACCTTGAATCCTTGCAGGGAAGACTAAAGGGGAATACGAGAGAATTGGACTCAGCGAGGAGTACCAATGAGGGCAACATATATGGAGTCCAAAATGGACAATGTTTAATCTGAAATGATTTGGGTGAGGGATTACCCCAATAACCCAGCGACTGTTTGTGTTATAATATTGTGAGTAACCCGATTGATAGATGTGAGTTGGGATGTGACACGGGGAAGAGTCTTGTGCTAACGCTGAGGAGTTCCTGAATTCGTTTCGTGATCAAAAATAGAGGTGGGACATGGACTTCCCTAAAACTACTGTGTACAAGTAGAATATACTGAGAATCCTGTAGCCAAAGATGGCCTATGTCATCCTACGGGATGCATGGTGGGATAGGTAGCGATCAACGTGAGCATCCAACGGTCGTATTATCAACGGCATGCATTGCATTCATGTGTTCATAATAGCCATCCTTGAGTGACGGGTGGATTAGATGTGCATGTCATTGCATACAAGAAACAAACCTATGCATTGTACCATGGCACGGCATGCATTCTCATAGTGGACCGCGTCACGTACACATGCTTGCACATTGTATTTACCAAGCGTCTAGCTCAAGCCTTTTTGGCTCCTAACATTTCAGGTGAGTCAAGCATGAGGAGGTGAGACACGTGGGAGTGATGTGGAGACCATGAGGAGGAGATACGAGAAAACTAGATTCACTTTGTGTTATGAGACAACTTATTATACTATAGTCAGTTGAGAAGTAGTTAAACTCCCTGATTTTGAACTGAGATGTAATAATTTACTTTCACCATAGTAGTGTGTTTGTGGTTACATAGGACCTTACTATGTTTTGATATAAATCGTATACTTCCGCTGCTATTCATTGTTGTGATTACTGTATAGTATACTGGTATTTGAGTTGTGCCATCCCTTAGAAGTGAGTAGAGGAGGGGTGCGAGTCACACTTGGGATTTAGAGAAATGCCCCTTGTAATCATGGGGTATAACCTAGAATTCGGGATGTGCACCAACCTACAAAACATACCATTGGCTTGCACATTAGACCAAGTGAAGAAGCATCCTGAATGTGGAAAGTCAACAAATGCTAAGTCATTAATCAACGAGGAAAACTTACGCATGCTTTCTAGTGAATCTACCCCTCACTCCTCTCATCTGAAAAATGTGAGACTAAAGACAACCAAAATGCACCAAGGATCACCCCATTCCCGTCTAATACCTCTCTGATCCTCCCAAAAAGTGTCTCCCCTGTGCCTACAAGGGACATAAGCACCAGAGAATATCCATTCAAATTGATCATCAACAATATCTGAACAAGATTAACACTGAGAATCTTTGTGTTCCTTTACACCAACAACTTTCACAGTCAATATCCCAAACAATCAACATCCACCCGACCAGCCCACCAAGGGAAGATAGGACCATTTCCTATTGCGGTCTCCCAAGAGTTTCCAAATCATTTTTTTGTCAATAAACTGTTTCTTAGTCTCTTGAATAACCAAAATATTTGGTTCAATACGTAGGCACAATTCCTTAATAGTATGCTTCTTTGAAATCCCTCCAATACCTCTAATATTCCATGCAATGATCTTCTCCTAATTGTGCATTTCTATGCTAATTTTGGTGACATAATCTAGTATGCAACCATCAAGTAATACAACTATGATCAAAATCAATTCATAAATAATATTACTTTCTCATATTTGTTTCACTTTATAATATCAAATATTTAATATACTTTCTTCTGCTATTTGACACTGCCTCTAGGTTGATGCTCTCGACCCTTGGTTTGGGTTTAAGATGTATCAACCCAACACAAATTGAACTTGAGTGCTCAACTAGTTGTCACTTTAGTAGAACAATCCAACAGTAGTCACACTATAGCAACATTTTGAAGCAATAATACATCGTTCATGAAAGGTTTTGTCAACAGTACACCAAAAATGTATGAGAACTAAGGGAGAGAAAAACCTCAGAAAACGTTAAAGAAGCAAATCTCTTCTTCTTGCGGCTGGAAAAGATGAGTGCTGACACTGCCTCACTGGAGTTAGTAGCAAAAGGTAGTACAATAAATGAGATGAAGAAAGAAGGAATTTTCGTAGCACTGGAGAAGTTGTTAACCACATCTACAAGGGGGTCTGCGAATGCAGCTGCAATAGCTGCTCCCAGCACCAACATCAGTACTGCTTTAGAGGAAGTCC
Source organism: Pachysandra terminalis (assembly GCA_031762675.1). Taxonomy (NCBI): domain Eukaryota; kingdom Viridiplantae; phylum Streptophyta; class Magnoliopsida; order Buxales; family Buxaceae; genus Pachysandra; species Pachysandra terminalis. The sequence continues at coordinate 10,096 of JAUPMG010190289.1, forward strand.
ATCTGGGATTTTCAATGCTCTCCACACCCTCATCACTCTGATCCCCCAAAAGATCATGTTCTCTCTTAGTTTGCTGCATGTGCATTTTGAAGATGTCATAACACTATATAAA
>JAUPMG010190311.1:0-10207 GCA_031762675.1 Pachysandra terminalis
TTTTAGCTACTTATATCTTACTAGAACTGTTAGAACTTCCATTTATGAATCTAATTTTGTTAGCCACACCCGTAGAGATACGGGGTGAAGGTTGCACTTGAATTGGAAAACCTAAATAGTCGGGAATTTCCGGTTCGGGTCGTGATACTATGTATCCCAGAATTTCATCTTGTCATGCGAAGTCTTAACAGGTCAAATCTTAGGTATAGGTCATATTTTGATATAGGTATTCCTAGTACCTGGAAACACGATAATTCAACTATTATTAACATTGTATAGATGCGCAAAGTCTCGGATTATAAATTGGGGCAACACAGAATTTCGACTGGTCATAGGTTGATGGAAACATTGCCTTTCCACCTTGGGATATTGTAACTCGGCTCCATGTAGGACCCTACTCATGTATTATACATGTCGCTCATTATTGCAATCATCATCTTGAGCCAAAAGGGCGCCAATTGCCTAATCCGTTGGAACGATGTAGAGACACAACGACCAGCCAAGGATTGGCGCCATAGTGTGTGGAGAGACTAACATCTTCTGTATTTGTTGAAAAGCTTCCTCGCACTGCTTTGCCCACACGTATGGAGCATCCTTCTTCAGGAATATTTCCCATGGCATTGTGTGTTGTACCAATCCTAGCAAGAATTGTCTGATGTTCGAGACTTTCCCAAGAATGGTTTTAGTTCTTTCACGTATGTCGGCGCTACCATATTGCATACTCCTTCATCTTTTTTCAAATCTAGGTCCATGCCATGGTGATTTACGATAAAACCCAAAAACTTGTTAAACGATACGCAAAATGCGGACTTTAGCGAGTTCATCTTCAATCAAAATTGTTGGCATCTCTCAAAGATCTTCCTGATATCTTACACGTGCTCTTCTTTCTTCCTCATCTTGACAAGCAAGTCATCTGCATAGTATTCCACCTATCTATGCATCATGTGTGGTTCTATTAATCACACATCCAGTTCGATAGAGATCTTCTGTTGCAGATTCGGGTTCGTGTATAAAGAGGTACATGATTTGGTTGGCTATTTCCTTCAATATATAATTTACTTCGATTTTTTTTATTTGGTTCGATTTAGTAGAATTCATAAATGTAAACCAAACCAAATTAAGGGCCTGTATGCCGTAGCTTTCTACAAATGGAAGGGCTTCAATATGAAGGACCTTGAATCAAAGCCAATGGTTAAAAATTTTGTTTGGTGATAAAAGTTAAAGACATGAATTTAGGCACAATGGATATTTTTATCTTTTTAAATATTGTGCAATAAAAATGAAAGAGTAATTTTTTCATTTGAAAAGTTTCACTTAAATTTAAACATGATTAAATTGCTTCCTGCGAATCGTAGTTATTAGAAGCAGTCCCACACCTGCTTCACCAAAATGGACTTCATAAAAAAGTGTTTCCATCCAAAGCAACTTTTAAAAGTGTCACCAAATACCCAAGCACCAGATAGGAAGCCCTTTTAGGTCTATAAAGGGCTTCCTGTCCCGTAAGAAGTTACGAAATGGGGCCTAATTCAATTTTTTATTTTCTAAACTATAAACTGAGATTTTTGATTTGATTTTTGTTAAGACTGAACTACGGCTATCAATGGGTCGGATTGAGATCCGATTCCGACTCGAATTCATTTAGATTTATCCAATTAAATCAGATCTTTATCGAATTTGATGTCCATCGAATCGAATTTGGATCTGAATAATTGGATCCGTTTATAATCAGATCCAGATTCGGATATTGGTACATCCGACCCGATTAAGATCCGAATCCGATTAGAGCCACATATATGTGTAGCTTTTTTTCTCTTTTTGTCTTCTTTCTTTAGTTGTTTGGGAATATGTTTTTAATCCAAGTTAAATTACATTATTCACTGATATTTGACAATCTATTCGTATTGCATTTTAAATAATTTTTTAGTTTTATTTTGGACAGTAAGGAATTCAATAAAGTAGGAAAAAGGGAAGAAATTAGATAACAATCTGGGATAGAGTTTCCCACGAGCATCATTTGCCACAATGACTGATAACTCAGTAGGAAACCATCAGAGGATAACATAGCAAGATCATCCACACTAGTCATGAAAGAAGCAAGAAAATCCGCTGCCTGGTTACACTCCTTGCCAGTATGGAAGATGTGATAATGGAAAAGCTTCCCCAACTTGGTCTTGATGCTATGTATTAACTCTTTGAGCTGCCATGGTTGAGAGGAGGTGCTATAGTCCAAAATGAGGCTAACAGCATTTTTAGAGTAAGTTTGGATGGTCAAGTATTTGTAGTTGTGGCCAATGGTAGTATCTAAACCAATCGCAATGGCATCAAGCTCATGAAAAAGTACAGATCTAGGGGAACGAGATATGGCATACACAAGAATACACTGCCCAGCAGGATCACAGAAAAGACCACCAGACCCAGCCATATGAGCCTGAAAAGCACCGTCAGTGTTAAGGGCCAAGAATCCCATCGGAGGGGGGTTGCCAGCGGGACCAAGAAGGAGAAAAAGTGACTTACTCAACCATTAGGTTCCACTTGTGGCAGAAATCTCTTGTTCTGGGGTTGTCCTCACAGCTCAATGTCTTACCCATAGTCTTGCAACTGATATCCTGAATAATGTTGTTGAGGATGATCTGATTTGGAGAATAGTTATTTTTAAAGGTTCGGGTATTTCTCTCCTTCCAAATGTGGTAGAAAGTTGCACAAAATGAAAGTCTACAGACCCAATTCACAGTGTTTCTCCCAGAGAAGGTGGTGGAACACCAATTAACTTCAACATTCCAATCAAGGATAGTTCTGCTATACCCACATTTGCCAAGAATGGATGACCATATCTTAAGAGCTTATGAGCATTGAAAGAATAGATGTTCATGGGATTCCTCATAAGTATTACACAGAAGACATTTGTTACGCGTGAGAGTACCAAATCGAATAAGTCTGTCCTGGGTAGATAGATGACCAACGATGGCAATCCAAGTGATGAGAGAATGCTTAGGAATGTAGTCAGTAAACCACGCGAGTTTGGACCAAACAACCCTAGCACTAGGGGATTTGATGCGATTCCAAGTATCTTTGAGGGAGTAGCAACCATTCTTTGAAGCCGTCCAAATAACATGATCAGATTCAGTATAAGAATAAATGGGAGTGGTATCAAGGAGATTTCAGCAGTTTTGCAGTTCAATAATATTAGTATGAGGAGGAAACCACTTCCCATTTAGGATAAGAGTACTGACCTTATCCTCCATATGCATTCGATGGTTGTAGATTTGTCGTGGATAATAACATCACAGAGAGGTTTGTCACCAAGCCACCAGTCCCTCAATAAATTAGTATGCTCACCATTAGCGATATGATGAAGCACAAATCTATGGGCAATGTGTCTTAGGCCAAGAATCTTCCTCCAAGCCCAAGATGCCTTGGTTGGTATGCGTAATGCCCAGAAAATGCTATCACATATGAGATAATGAGCAATCCATTTACCCCAAATAGAGTGCGTGCGTGAAACAATTATCCAAATATAGCGAAGGATAGCCGCATTGTTCCATTCAACAAGGTTTGGGAAGCCAAGACCACCCTCACATTGGGGTTTGCATAAGTTTATCCAAGACACCGGATGAATCTTCTTGGACAGGTTAGGACCAGACCATAAGAATTTTGCACACAAGTGCTCAATGGACTTGACAACTTTATTTGAGAGTATAAATATGGCCATCCAATAGACTTTGGTTCTTAGCAGAACATCCCTTATGAGAGTAAGCCGACCAGCATAAAAGAGGGATCTGGCTTTCCATCCTTGAATCTTAGCCATAATATTCGTCATAATAGGGCTACAATCCGAGCATTTCAAGCGAGAAGATATGAGGGGGAGCCCCAAGTACTTCATAGGAATCATGCCCTCACCAAACCCCAAGGACTGACAGATGAGATTTTTAGTTGCAGCATCAGTACCCGCAAAGAAGATCTGACTCTTGTTAGTATTAGCCTTCAGACCAGACAAGGAGTGGAAGGCCCTAAGGGCATCCGATAAGATTTTCGTGGATTCAGCATCATCACCACAAAACATGAATAGGTCATCCGCAAAACATAACATGTTTAGCCCAATAGCTTCACACCTTGGATGAAACTTGAAGCTTGCGTGGTTGGTCCTCCTCTTAACGCACTTAGCCAATCCCTTCATAATAAGAACAAATAAGTATGGGGAAAGGGGCCCCTTGTTTAATCCCCTTAGCTCCATTGAAATATCCCACCAAGCTCCCAATTAAGGAAATGGAAAAAGAAGGGGAGGTAATACAAGCCATCATCCAAGAAATAAGCCTTTTTGGAAAATTCCACTCCACAAGTAGAGCATGAATATAGCCCCAATGAACTGAGTCATAAGCCTTGAGCAAGTCCACTTTAATGGCACATCTAGGAGACCCAGCATTCAGATGACAGTCATGAAGGATTTCATGGACAAGGAGAATGTTATCATCAATTCTGTGCCCTGGGATAAAGGCAGATTAATAGTCCCCCACTAGGTCACCAATAAAACCTTTTAGTCTGTTGACAATGATTTTGGCAATGCACTTATAGATTGTATTACAACAGGCAATAGGCCTATAAGCACCAACACAAGTGGGGTTTGATGATTTAGGAACAAGCGTAAGTATAGTGTGATTTTCCTATTTACGAAGGCATCCGGTCATGAAGAAGTCCCCAATAGCATTTAGAATGTCCCTCCCAACAATATGCCAAGCCCGCTTGAAAAAATGAGGGGTGAAACCATCCGGACCCGGAGATTTGTCATCTTTGAGGCTGAACATACAGTCCTTAATTTCAGCCTCAGTAACCCCATAATCATTTTGATCACGCTCAGAATTGGATAAACCATCCCCTAAATTCTCATTGCCATGACAAGCCTCTCCACAGGTACCCAAAATGTTCCTATAGTAGTCCTCAAACAGCTTGCTTATTAGGCCAGAGTCAGTGATCTTGTGTCCAGCTCCATCATAAATGCTCATAATTTTATTTCTCGATCTATGGCCCATGAGAATTTTGTGGAAAAAATGGGTGTTATGATCACGAAGCTTAAGCCACTAAATGCGAGATTCTGCTTCAACTGAGCTTCACCAATAGTAGTCAGATGAGTGTATCTTCTGCGCGCCTCCACTTCATTCTCATGAAGCACAATGTTTGAGGGATCAGATTGGATATTCAACTGAAGCCTGTACATATCATTGCGAGCTTCAACAATTTGCTTCTCAAGGTCAGAAAACAATCTTTTGCTCCATGTTTTAAGCTTATCCTTGAGAATTTTCAATTTAGAGCACAGTCTAAACATTGGAGTGCCATGAACCTCAATACCCACAACATAAAAAAAAAACCCTGCTGATCAGTCCAAAAATTAAAAAACTTAAAGGGAATGTTACCTTTAGGTCCATCAGGATAGAGGCAAATAATAGCAGTAAAGTGATTAGAGATGCCAGTAGATGGCATTGCAACCTCACTTGCTTTAAACGTAGTAAGCCACTGATGGTTGACTAAAGCACGATCAAGTCTAAACATTATCAATTCAATAGTATCTTCACTCTGATTGCTCCAAGTGAAGAAACACCCCTTAGACTTCAGATCCACCAAGTCGAGATCAGAAATGAGATCATTAAACTCACTAACAACCTGTGTTGGAATGGGTGTTCCCCCCCCCCCCCCCCCTCATTTTTCATTTTGGCTACGAACTACATTGAAATCTCCAAGGATGCACCAAGCATTAGATGGTCTAATTGATTGGAGTTGTCTCCATAATCTCCTCCTCCCAATTAGGTCATTGTGCCCATATATGAAGGAGACAGGGACATTAAGGTCAACATGTAGTAGTTTAACATTCACATGTATAATCTAGTCCCTTTCATACAAAATATCGAGCTGGACATCTTGCTCATTCCAAAGAACCCATACCCTGCCCCTGATAGAGTCTGAGTAATTAAATTCACTGCGCCATCCAGGGGCAATGAGATTTGCAGTCAAAGAAGACTAAGCCTAACAGGCAAACTTTCTGAGAAAAAAATAATTTTTTAACTTCCTCCTGTTTAAGAGGCTTATTCGACCCCCTAACATTCCACATGGCAAATTTGATCATAAACGTTTCTTGCAGGTTGCTCCGCTTGTGGCCGCAGCCACACTATCCTCATTTCTCTGGATAGTCATCTTCTTCTTCAGTCTTTTCTGAGCTCTTTTGCTAAGTAGAGATCCAGAGCCCTGATCAGGACCATATACTTCCCCATCTTCAGTGTTCAAGTATTTATTGGCTATTGGAGGACAACTAGGGGTCACTTCTCCATCTTCAAGTATGAAGGAATTTTCCTTTTCATTCCTAAACGTTTTTACTATCTAATTCAAATATATAATCAAATTTGGATTTTAGTCGAATTCGAATACGGATCCTATAAATATATCAGACTCAGATTCAGTTACTCATATAAATGATCCATCGGATCTTTAATCGGATTCGAATTCGGATTCGGATTTAGATGAAGGTGGATCATGCTCGAATCCGATCCGCTTACAGTCCTAGACTAAACCACTTGATACCCCTAATTATCCAAGAAAGTCGACTTTTGGCTGGATATTTCACCGAAACCCACTATCAAAAGAACCGGATACTTCCTTAATTTTCCTACGAGCTGCCGCGATAGTACGGATTATACAAATCATCCCGCCGTCCGTTTGCAATGTACAGGTGAGATATTTTGGGCCTATGGCCAAAATTTGATACTATGCTACCGTCTCTCTCCAATGAGTGGATCCCATCTCGCTGAACTTTTGGACATTCATTGCATTTCATCAGACACCATCTGTAAATCTATAAAACCTGTTCCCGTCCTCTTTCGTAAATTCGAAGCCTTGAAACAGAAAAAAAAAAGGAAAGAAAATACATGTCTGCAGATCGTTACGGTAACTCTCATGAATCACGAGAGTGATCATAAGAAGCTCGTTCTGAGTAGCTGCCTTTTTCTGTAATCAGAATCAATATCACAAGAATCAGGTACGGCGTTGATTCGATTATTTTCCTGTTTGCTTCTTAAATTTGTTGTATTTCTGTAAATCTGGTAATTTTCGGTTCTGAGGTAGTTTGCTGGGCTTGTGTGTATGTGTTTCCTTTTGGATATCTAGGGTTTTAAATTGATTTTCAGGGTTTATATGCCTTTATTAGGGTTTTAATTTTAAGTTCATTTCTCCGGGGATATTTTTTGTTTTTTTTATGGAGTTCCTTTTCTTGTGGATATACTGCTTTTAGAGTATCCTGAAATTCGAATACCTTCAATTTGGTTGTTGACCTGAATTCTTGCTTACTATTTATGGTTAATTTAGCATTACTATTTTTAGTTAATTCCCATTTAGAAATGAGCTTATTTTTATATTTTGATTTTTTTTTGTCACCTTATATGATGCTGCAAAACCATTTACTTATGCTTTAATCTAGCCCCATCACGAAATTAGAAATCAGGGGATCTCAATTTTCTAACCATCCAAATCCATTATTTTTGATTTAGAAGTCCCAGTTAGAAATATAAATAATTCATAAGAAGAATTATTATCTATGGAATTGGGCATTTGAGTATTCCTCCATTACTGTTATAAAAATTTTAGATGTCAGATATGCAGAGGCAATCCTGAATCACTACTGTAAAATTGTACATATGCAGTATACAGAAACTAGGAATAACTACATATTTGATCGTGATATCTAACAGTTGACCTACCTGAAAATGCTGCAGAAGGGCAACAATTGCTTGCTTGATTTTCCCTTGACATAGAATATCTTGACATTGATCCCATGAAGGATTTTACATTTGCTTTTTTCATTATTGTCTATTCTAATTTACTTGTTTGGATAACATGTAACTCCATTTCATACAGTTGCCAATGTAGTCTGTCCTTAGTCTCGTACTCTTTAAGTCCTCTTTTTTTTTTTTTTTAATGAATCATACTCTTTAAGTCCTTGGTTGTATTATTGTGATAATGGCCCAATTAAAGGCCTGGAGACGGTCCTAAATTCTCGGCCTACGACATTTTTGGTGGTAGGCCGAGAATATTGATCTACGTTCTATGTTGGTTCTTCGGTTGCACTTGTACATAACTGAATCTTACCTGTGCCCAATCTCTGAATCGCACTTCTTCCCTGTTCTTCATAGCAAAATATTTTAAGGAGCAAAATCTTTTGATGAACTCTGCTAGTTGGTGTGAAGAAAATGGCTTCAAACTTAGATATAGGCCGCATTTCCACTGCTTTATCCATCTTGCAAAAGCCAGCAAGTTCCTCCCCTGTCTTAGACCAAGAGGGGTTTACAGAGGTTGCAAGAATAACCATTCTTCATTTATTGTCTTCTGCATTTAGTAGAGGGTTCAAAATCACACTAGGCATCCATCCATAGTTCTCAACCCTTGCCTCAACGCTACTTTCTTGAATAGGTCTTTGCCAGAAGCTTGGGGCTGTGTTGGCCGTCTGTTTGGTTGTTCTACCATCTTAATTAGTAATCTGGAGAAACATCCTCCTCTTCCTTCTGGAACAAAAAGAAACTGTCCCTTATAGTTCCTTTCGATAAAAGAAAGCTTGATAAACCTTCCTTTTTCGTTAACTTTTATCTCCCATCAGATATAAAATGTTGCTTATCATCATTTATGAAAGAATCTCCCTACCAAGTTTCCCTCTGTAACATATTTTCCTATATCCATCAAAGACCTGTGCTATCCAAGGAAATGGAGGTGACATGACCTTTGGAATGCTCGGGTGTCATGAAAACTTCCTTCCATATAGTCTTGGCTTCAAACTTTTTTGCTTCTATCTTAATGGTTATTCTTCCATTAACACCCTCTGCAACTTGATTCTCTCCTCCCTGTGTAAGTTCGAGGTTCCAAGGGTAGTGCTAAGGTTGAGTCTTGGCTGTGATGGCTGTGACAAGGTGGGTACTTGGTTCTGGAATAGATTAGAATGTGAGATGTTAGAGAAAGTGGGGGACGGAAAGGTATCTATAAAATGGTGGAATATGAAGGGGTTGAAGAGGCGACAGAGAAGAAGCAGCAAGGACTGGGCTTGTGTTTGGGTGGGAGAACTGAGGTTGCAATGCAGAAGATGGTGGTGGTAATGGAACAGGTTTTGAGAGAAGAAAAGAGAAATGTACTGGTGGTGGTGGTTGGGGTGGCGGTTGATTGGATAGTGATCAATGGTTGGGTTGGGAGAAGGTTGAGGATGGGAGAGGGTTGAGGATGGGAGAGGGTTGAGACCAGTCATAACATATGTAGAGAGCATTTATCTGTTTTTCAAACTAGTGTTTCATATTTCTTATTGATTGCCTTTTAGTTAATTATGTATTTCTTGATGGCAACAAAGTTCTATTACCCCTGGCAATTTGTTTAATGCTATGAGCTATAGGTTTTCTTTTACTGAACATAACAGAATTATTTATATTATACTAAAATAGGTTTATTCAGTTATGATATTTCTTTTGCAGGCTTGTAAATAAGAAGGGGTTATTGAATAAGGTAGTTCTTCTAAAATGGAATCTTGCAACTGCATTGAGCCACCATGGCCAGCTGATGAACTATTAATGAAATACCAGTACATTTCGGACTTCTTTATTGCGCTGGCTTATTTTTCTATCCCTCTTGAGTTGATATACTTTGTAAAGAAGTCGGCAGTGTTCCCATATAGATGGGTGCTTGTGCAATTTGGTGCTTTCATAGTTCTTTGTGGAGCAACACATCTTATTAGCTTATGGACATTCAGTATGCATTCACGAACAGTGGTAGTTGTGATGACTACAGCAAAGGTTTTGACTGCTATCGTGTCATGTGCAACTGCCCTTATGCTTGTGCACATTATTCCTGATTTATTGAGTGTTAAAACCAGGGAGCGGTTTTTGAAAAATAAAGCTGCAGAACTTGATCGAGAGATGGGCCTGATTCGTACGCAGGAAGAAACTGGGCGGCATGTTAGAATGCTGACTCATGAAATTAGAAGTACTCTTGATTGGCATACTATTCTAAAAACCACTCTTGTTGAGCTGGGCAGAACTTTGGATCTGGAGGAATGTGCATTGTGGATGCCAACACGAACTGGTTTAGAGCTTCAACTTTCCTACACGTTACGCCACCAAAACCCTGTTGGGTTCACTGTACCTATTCAGCTTCCTGTGATAAATCAAGTTTTTAGTAGCAATCGTGCAGTAAAAAT
>JAUPMG010190332.1:0-10206 GCA_031762675.1 Pachysandra terminalis
TCTCTATCTCTCTCTCTCTCTCTCTCTCTCTCTCTCTCTCTCTATATATATATATATATATATATATATATGCATGTAGCGTTAGCCCATAAATACTTGGTGTATACATTTTTAATAGAGCTCAAGATCGAGTCGTATAGATCTCCATTCTGACCATAATCTTTTATTAACGAGGATTACAAGTGTACCAATAGTAATACACTTTTACCATTTTACCCTCTACAAGACTTGAGACTAAGCTCTCTCTTTATTTCATATGTGTTGTTGCAGGTATACTCTTCTGCTCTTCTTGTTTGAATACAGAGCAGCGACTCTTCTAATCCAAAACCAGTTCCCAGGATCCACAGCTGCCTCCATATCAAAATTCGAGATCGACGGGGACGTAATATCACTAGACGGCCGAGACCCATTACGAACCGAATCAGAAATCGATGGCACCGGGCGTATCCGTGTCCGTATCCGACGTTCCACGTCGTCCGCACCGGAATCCGCCTTATCATCATCTATAGGAATCACGCCTCGTGCATCCAACCTCTCTGGTGCCGAAATCTACTCCGTCAACACCCCGGCTCATCAACACCACGACTTCAATCATGTAAACAACGAGATAGCCTTCAGCAACACAGATTTGGTCTTTGGGTACCGGTCGGCGAGTCCCCGGCTATCCGGGTACGCCTCGTCGGACGCGTACTCGCTTCAACCCACACCAAGAGCTTCAAACTTCAACGAATTAGATACGACTACAGTGACAACAGCAAATACGCCGATATGGGTCAGGTCTCCGGCTGGCGGTGGGAGAGTTTTCCGGCAACAGTCACCGGCGTTCTCCGGCGTGAAAATGGTTTGGGAGTCGGCGGGAGGGAAGTGTCAGGGTAGTGGTGGAGGAGGAGAGAGACAAGGGTGCAAAGATGTTGGAGGTACGAATAGGGTCAGATCTCAGTGTCTGACTGTCTTTCTCTCTCTGTCTCTCTCTCTCTTTCTTTCTTTCTCTTTCTAGGGTTTCGTTTTGTTACAGAGAGAATATAAAGTAACTATCAAGCTTTGGCTTTTCAGATTTTGTTTTGTTTACTTGTACCTTTTGTCTCAATGTGAAACACTAAATCTGATTCTCTATTAACTGTATTAACTACTAATCACAAAAGCAGTTAGAACTTAGAAGTAATTAACTGCTGTTTCAATAATCTTGTCAAATGCTAGCCCCACGCGCGCGTGGATCTAGCATTGCCCACTTGCTGCATTGTATGAATATTATTGAATATAGATAGATCTTATAATAATATCCCAAGTATACCCACTTGGCTAATTTGATGTTTATATGAAATTAAATTTTAGCTCTCTGTTTTCGCTATATATATATATATCATTTGAAATCCTAAAAAATAAAAAATTAATATTGGATTATTATTGTTTCTTAATTTTTTATTCTTTTTCAGAGAAAGATCTCAGCTTCAGAGATAGTTCTAAATTTCAAGAGACAGAAGAAGCAAATTCAAAGGCAAATGAAACAACCAAACAAGAAATGCCAAGTCCTCTGGTCATGATAAGGCTCATACTGGTCATGGTTGGAAGGAAGCTATCTAGAAATCCAAACACTTATTCTAGCATCTTAGGCCTCCTCTGGTCTCTTATTTCATTCAAGTAAGCTAATTCCTTTAAATTTTAGTTTTTGTGTGTAGTGTGTGTGTGTTTTATAGTGTTACATAGTAAATCCTGACTAAGCTTTATGGATTGAGCAGGTGGAATGTTGGGATGCCTAGTTTGGTGAAATACTCCATTAAGATAATTTCAGATGCAGGACTTGGGATGGCCATGTTCAGTTTAGGTATACAAGCTACTTGCTTTTACAAATTATATATATATATATATACGTACAAGCATGGATAGCGTTCATGGCCTTGTCGAAGAATAATGGTGAAAAATTAAATAAAAGAGACAAGGACACCATCTAGTGTCACATTACCAGCACATGGATGTTTGTCTCAAAAACTGTAGTATAAATTTCTTTTGATAAATGTTAAGATTAGCAAAAGGGTATATTGATCGCGACATATATCGACGATGCATGCATTGCAGGGCTATTCATGGCTCTTCAGCCCAAGATCATCGCCTGCGGTGTGAAGATGGCGTCCTTGGGAATGGCTATCCGTTTCATTAGCGGACCTACTTTTATGTCGGCAGCATCAGTTGCCGTTGGATTAAGAGGACCTCGACTACATACCGCCATCGTACAGGTACAAATACATATATATATATATAGAGAGAGAGAGAGAGAGAGAGAGAGAGAGAGAGAGAGAGAGAGAGAGAGAGAGAGAGATTGCTAAATGTTCTCCTGCTTCCTCTGTAAGAGCAATCAAAGACCCACAAAATTCGTTCCACCAAATCCTCTTCCCGTTCGACCGTATGTTAACAAGTTAGTATATTTACAGACAAAGAAGTAGCTGGAAACCAATATTAAACATCCCAACCACCTATTCATATAATCTGTCAGGTGTTCCAAGCTAGAATTTTATTCTTCAGACCATGTATTTCAAATAGATTCACATTGCATCACCCATTATTTGGTCCTCTAAAATTTATTTTTCTCAAAGGAATTTTCTAGTTAGGTTTTCTTTGTTAGTCCGTAAGAACACTACTAAGTGAGAAGCATCAAGAAGAAAGCAAGTAAATTGTGAGGGCATAGCCTTTTAAACCAACTCAGGACAGGATCCAAATTAGAAAAATCAGGTAATTGCTTTCTTTAACAATTTTAAGTTGAAAACATAGAAAAGTAAATTAAAGGAAACCATAATTGATAGACAAACCTTTGCTTCTGCCTGACCAAAGCTAACCTGAACAAGAAAAGTTCAGTATTACTCTACAGCAGTTAAATCAATTTTGAACCATAAAATATAAGTAGACAGGATATGCGTGTGTGTGTAAGAGAGAGAGAATCATTTGAACTTAGTACATGAAGTCCCTATGCTCTGGTCATGGCTATTTATCCAATTGTCTTTCTGTATGTTCTAGTTATATATTGTCCAGATTTTCTCTAAGATACACCCAACATCCAAAATATGCAACTGCCATTACTTCAATGGTTGAAATGATAAAAATAACCCCAAGTTTTCTTTCCTCAAATGTCACAACACTATGACAAAAGACCATGAGCTATGTTTTCTAATAGATTGAAACATTTTTTCAAGTTATCAGAATGGGAAACCATTGCTCAAACTAATAAACAAATGGTTTGATTGATAAAAGAGCAACAAGATCAAGAGTGGCATACAATATCAATGGTCATATGTTTGATCGGGTCAAGCATTCTGGCATTTGAGATCATTGAGATGGAATGTTAATAGTACTATTGCCCATTAGAAACAAAAGACAGGTAGACTAGCACGGGAATGATGAAATTAAGAAAGGATTCAATTGTTGTTCAATTTAAAACTAACATGTAAAACTTGAAATAACCCCAACTAGTTTTTGTTGTTGTTATGTGAAACTTGAGATAACACTACTGATCAATCTCGCAGTTTAGAAAACTTTATGAAACCTCACAGATATTATTAGGTAAAATATGTTAATTAACAGCTGTTTCAGCTTAACAGTCTAGATTTTTTTATCGAGTATGAATTACTGAAGTTTTGGATGAGAGCTAATTTTCCCATGGCAAGCATGTCTATTCAAATAACATGGCAAAGTTATATGATCAAGTGAGAGGGAAGCAAAGTAAAAGAAGGAACTGCAGGAAAAGACTCAAGTTAAGAACAAGAGCTTGGGAGGAGGATTGATGGCAATAGCATGTCCATCACAGTGAATCATAGTGAACAAATTCTGCAAAATGTGTTAGATAAATGGAAAAGTTAAAGAAACATGTGGAAATACACCATAACATAAAAGCATTATGAATTATGGCAGAAACCGCTTGAACTTATGCAAGAACAAATTTGGAGACTGCAAACGGTTGCTGTGAAGAGCTCAAATGCTGAAGGATAACGTACAATGCAGAATGTTCTGGAAGGAGCTATGGTTGTTTTGTATATGGTTCCTGAAATATGAACACAACACATGCCACAAAAATCAGATGAACGCCATTGTACATGAAAAAACTGCATAAGAGATAATTGTGTTGATAAGGCCAAGTAATGATGCAATCAAAAGGGCAGATTAATGGGGTGAAGGGGAAAGCACTAATACGAAAATTAAAAAAAAAAAATTAAAAGCCTAAGAGAAGAAAATGATGACATTTCATGAAATTTTTTTGAATGAAATAGCAAAAGTTCTCCTTTCCATTAAAATTTGAATCATCGAAGAAAAACTGGGTTATTACTTATTGCATGTACTTTATTTTGTATAACCACAGAAAGGCATATATCTCTTTTACGTAAAATGACAGGAAAAAGCAATTACATATACTAGGAGACTTTATTGAAGTACTTTGTCAACCGAAGAATGTAATGACAGTAGAACTATAATTCATGATTAATCCAAAAGCCACAAAAAGTGCATGAAGAATCAAGACACGCCTTTCTCGTAAGAATATATCATATTTATCATCAACCCAAAAGCCACAAAAATGCAAGAAGAACCAAGACGTGCCTTTCAAATCTAAGAGCATTTCGTGGTTCCCGGATGGAGTATCAGAAATCACAATTCGACCGACAGCTCCCACATCGCCACTCATATCTATGGATTCTCCTTCACACTCAACAAGTGCCTGCATATAAATAGTGACAGATCAAAGCAAAAGAAAACAACAGATATTGAAAACCCTCCAACATTGTTTGACAATATAGGGGTAAACAGGGGTGTCAAAGGTTTCCGACACCAGGTTCCATGATAGGTTGGGCCAAGTTGCAGCCACTGAATTATTGGGCAAGTTGCAGGTCCATAATAAATATTTCCATTACAAGTCATGCAATTCAAACCAGAGTCAGACTAGAAAGATACACATGTACTATTTTTACAGGTAAAAAAGCTTTATAGGTATAAATTACTGGGGGCAGCCCCATGTTAATGAAGTGTATGCAAAGATTAGCTTACCAGAAAAACGAGCAGCTAGTTGGGCATAGTATTGTGGTCTACTACAGCCAAAATTGTATTAGAATTTTAACTCAGGACCTTAATAAGGTAACTATAGTTCCATTTCAACAATTTGAAAGATGACTATGGGCCTGACCCATGATTCCAAGTGCAAAATGAGTTTTATTGTCTGAATTGTGTTTTCCAGCTTTCGTGGTTATCTTTGTATTGACAGATACATTAACGTATCGCCTATGACTAACTAACTTGTTCAGAACTCAATGAAACGCAGGCCATACTTATGAATACCTTGTGTATCACAAGTTGTAATATTTTTTGACCTTGCCCCTACCAAAATTGATACATATTGGAAGATACAACTTGGTGCCGACCAATAATTAAAACTATTGCTTATTCCCTATATTGCTTATCCTAAAATATTCATCTCTCGTACTCCCATTTTAAATGTTTGCTCCACAAAATGAACTGGGGCTAAAGGCAAAAATGGTTGAGGTTTTGCATTTTAAACGTTTCAACTGCACCGGTTTAAGAAAGGTCCCAAACACACACAAAATCATAATCAGGGATGACACTATCGGTATTAGACCCAAACCTTCATTCACTTTGCTCATGTACCCAACAAATATGTGATATGCAAATGATCATAACCCACACCACACACACACAACACCACAAACATACATGCATAGTCCAATGTTTTAAAAGGCGTACGAGGCTTACGCCTCGAGGTGCGCTTCGAGGAGTGGCATTAACAACAACGCCACGAGGCACAGTGACATAGCGCAAGGAGCTCGTGAGGCGCACGCCTCATGTGGTGAGGCATTTGTCAGGCGTACACCTCATGCTATTTGTAGCACTTCAAACATGAGGCGTGCGCCTCATGTGCGTACATGAAAAGTGCAGAGGAAAAAAAAAAGAAGAAGCAAAACCTACGATTTAATTATTTAATTGTAGTTAACTTGTTTAAGTTGTATTTTAGCTTTTTAGTTATTAAAATTTAAGAGATAAACTATCATTGACTTTTGGAGAAGAAAAAGAGAAGCTTTGGGTTCAACGAGCAAACCCAACGAAGAAGAAGACTCGATGATTATACATATGACTTGGTTGATGTGGATGACTTAGAGTGATATTTTGTTTGATGTAATGTTTGGGGTTTAGAATTTAGAACATTCATTTATGTTTTCCGTTGGTGATGATGATGTAATGCATATGACTTGGAATTGACTAATGGAATTGGAGTATAAGTACTTTTGAATTATTTTAGTGTTGAATTTGAAATTTCGTTTATTTTTTATTTTTGTACCTTTTTATATCATTTTTTTATATTTATAATGAGCATTATTATTTATTATATATTTAATAAATTATTTTATAATTAAAAAAATACATGCTCATGAGGCTTATGTCTCACGCTTTGAGGCTTACGCCTCACCTCACGCCTTAACGTTTAAAAACACTGATGCATACATATATATTTTCTTGCAGAAAATTATGACAATATTGATTCATTCTCAATAAGTCACAAGAATTACATTAGTTGTAATCATATCCTATGAAACAGATCCATGTATGTTTGGTAAGGGATATCCACTGAAACCCCTGAAGATTCTTACTATGTCTGAGACTGTAGTTCAAGATCTTCATTCAGAAGAGAAGATTGGGAGCCTTTCAGCTCGTACTGCTCACATCCTATGAGACAGAGTCATGTATGTTTGGTAAGGGATATCTACTGAAACCCCTAGAGATTGTTGCTATGTCTGAGACTGCAGTTCAAGATCTACATTCAGATATAAGAGAAGATAGATACGACTGATCAGGCCAAGTAATGGTGATATTTCCTGATAGTATTTTGAAAGTAAAAGCAAAGGATCTCCTGAACAATCCTTTCCATTAAAATTTGAATCATTGAAGAAGAACTTAGCAACTGATCAGGATAGTTCATTGTCCCACCTTCGAACGATGGACTTTTTCAGAGAGTACCAAAGGCAACCTTGAAGAGGAAGCCTGCAAATCATACACATTGCAATATAATCAATACAGAAGCTAACCATTTTAAATAGGCTATCAATTTCAAGAAACGCGAGTTTCCCAGTTGAGTCAATGAACTAACAGGAAAGGAGAGCTGTTAAGTGTAGGGGCTATAGCAGCTTCTTACATGAGGTTCGGTATGCTTCTCCACTGTCTTTTCCTCAGCAATTTCATCTTCACCACCATTCACTGCATCACCATTGAAGACCAATTAAAATAGAACCTATTAAGATCTGTTAACAAAAAAGGGGGGAGAGGGAATAAATTAGAAGCTTTATACAGGCAAAAATGGAGTTAATCCCACTTTGAGACATTTCTTCCAACTTCAGTCAATTTTTTTTTCCCTTTTTTTTTTAAATCTAATTGCAGATGTCATGTCTTGTTTACCTTGATATTTTTGCTAATTCAATTGAATACCTCTATCACATACATGTAACAAACTAATAATAGAAATAATATTATTGCCAACCCAAACCTTCTCTTTTGTTGCGCTTGTCTACTTTCTTTTTCTTGATGGGTATGTGATCTTCCACTTTCAATTGGGTTTTTGAAGACTTTGGTTTTAGTACCGTTTTGACAGGAGTCTCTCCTCCACTGTCGATAAAAACTGTATCCTGATCCTGATCTCTCTCGGGTAAGTGAGTTGTTTTCTTCAAGGATGGCTCTTTCTGAGAAATATCCTCATCCCTTATTGGGCTATCATTTGAAGAA
This sequence comes from Pachysandra terminalis, assembly GCA_031762675.1. Lineage (NCBI taxonomy): Eukaryota > Viridiplantae > Streptophyta > Magnoliopsida > Buxales > Buxaceae > Pachysandra > Pachysandra terminalis. The sequence continues at coordinate 7,762 of JAUPMG010190332.1, forward strand.
GAATCAGAATCCGATGATAGAGTCACAACAGGATGTTTAGGTGCCTGTTCAACAAAGTAAACTCTTGCGATTAGCATCAAGTTCAAGACAAAGATGATCAAGATGGTTCTTAATAGGTAACTTAAAATCCTCAATAATCATATTATTTTCCTGAAAAATTCTCTTCATTGAAATTATTATCCTGAGAAATGACGTAGTTTCAAAAATCAAATGTTGTGCTATACTAAGAAATGAGGAGAAGCTGAAGATCAGGTATACTTCTCATTGTTTTAATATCAAAGGAAGCCCATTAATAACAACAAGGATCTAACTTTGTAACAGTAGTGCACACTAAGAAGTCCATATCCATCACTTAATGGATCATGCTTGTTAGATCTCACAGCCCCCAGTTCAATATTTACCCAAATCCAATTGATTGTATAAATTTTTGAAGTTACAAAAATAAAAAATTAAAAAAAATAATACGTAACAAAAAGAGGGGGGGTGAGGTAAACAAGAAGCGAATACCAGCAAAAGGGTTCAAGAACAAGAACAGAATGTGCAAATCATTCAATCAAGTGAATTTGGACTCTGTAATCCTTGGAACGTGTAGCATCTTTCGTCAGAAAATCAAAAGTGATCCTACCTTGTCAAAATATGACACAAACTAATCTTTTTCTTGTATAAGAAATTTGGAAAAAAAAATATTAAAAGTAAAAAAAAATACTAGGACAATTCTAACGTGCAATGAAAGCCTATCTATACTTTGATCCACTAGCATCCTCATTAGCAGAAGAAAACAAAAACAAAGTAGACAAGATATTTAGCATAATCATGGCAAAAGACTAATTCCAATGGTCTTCCTGTATACTTAAGAATCAACTGATGAAATCATCCAAACCATCTTAATACACAAGGTCAAAAAGCTAGGAAATTTCTCTACCTTCACAGAATGCACCTCCAATTCATTTATAGTTGACCCACTGTTTCATAACTCACCAAGTCGATTCGCATATCAACAGATTCACTAGAGATTCTCTACATCCTTTTGACTTGCTTCACTCAATAACTCCACAGAATTACTTGTGAAATTTGTAGAATAGGCAGTGGATCACCTGATCCAGTCAGTTTTCTAATTTCTCCTTACATTAACTAAGGTTTTTTTCCCCTAAAATTTAAGCTTCCAGGCACATAAATACCTAATCCAAAGGAAACCCAGCAATTTACAGAACAATTGCTGACAAGAAATAAGTGAAACAGGATGCTTACATATAACCATTATCACAGATACACAGCAAGAAACAACAAAAATGGAATTGCATACATAATCACCAGTAATCAAAAGAAAAACATAATTGAAACAATGATGACAACAAGAAAACAAGTACATAGATTTAAAAATTTACAGATTCACATGAAGATACAATAGGGCTGCTTACAACATATAACGGAATGAAAATACTTCCATATACTCAACCACATATCCAGAGCAACATATAACAGAACACATATAATCCTTACAACTCAAAACAGAACTACAACGATGGCATAAACAAATGGTGAGCTCTCTATGAGTATAAAAAATAAATTAACATAATTTCTAATAACACACACACACAACAACAACAAAAAAAAAAATCAAGAACCAAGTTGATTCCTTAGTTTGAACTAATAAAAAAAACATCTAATAATTAACAATTTTCTTAGGAGTGCTAATAGATTTCTTTAAAAAAGCTGTAGCCTATAAGATATAACTTATTTCTATAAACTCTATAAGGCTATAGCCTTGTATAATAAGTTGTAATTTTTTTTCAAGAAATGATTATACAAAAAATATTTGCCAGATGTATATAAAAGAGGATCTATGAAAAACATATAAAAATTTAAGGCAAAAAGGTATTCCAGCCTGTCTCAGCAAGTTTAATTTCCTGGTGAAATATGGCTTTTTTTTGCCACGTGGAGCAATGACATAGGCAATCCATAGCCTCCACCAAACAAGAGAATCTATGGATAGGTCACCTGGGCAATATTTCAAACCACGTAACCAAGTATATGTAACAGAAGCCATCAAGCTTTCTAATATTTTTAAGATTGATATGACAGATTTCAAGTTTAAGAGAAGCACTTCTGCCATATGGCAAAGTTTTTGGGGCTGAAACTTAGTATATAAAATGGGTCAACTGGAAGTACCCATGGACAAGTAGGGTTCTCCGAATAAGATAAGATACATGAGATATGTGTCTCATCAGGTTTCTATGTCTGGAGTGCTTCACTGGACAACCCCATGTCAAAATTTAATATCTAATATCACATCAACATCAACATCAACAATGAGTCTTATCCCAAGTTCCCAACTAGTTAGGGATCAAAACATCGATCTTGTTCCACAAATCCAATCTATCAAAAACCATATCTTCAGTCAAAATCTGTCTCCCAAGATTTTCAGTTATGAGAGGGTTAATCCTA
>JAUPMG010190353.1:0-10206 GCA_031762675.1 Pachysandra terminalis
CCGACACTTGTCACTCGGACTACCTGCTCCAAGGGTTCTTGGCTATAAAAGCCTATACTGCCGTTGGACAAATGATGGTCTTTTCTGGTTGGTGAAGAACTAAGAAAGCCTTTACTGAGACCCTAGGAGTTGATTGAAGGCTCAACACTTAGTCCCATCTGCATGGTCCCTCTCTCTGAAGATTCCTAAGGATCTCCTGTCCCTTTCCTCTCCCTTCGATTCTTCGATTCCTGTCTGGTTTTTTGGTTCGATTTCTTTGGTCTTAGGAAACCTCACTTTGGAACGGCTCTTGTAATTTAGGCCAGAGTGAGACGAGTATACGGATCTGGGATATTCGAGATTAATGAACTAATCAGGTATCGACACGTGTTCTATGTGATTAAGTGTTAATTCTCTTTTTATTTACCAATTTTTACGATCAACAATACCTACAATTTCGTCCGGCTGTGGGTCATAAACCCAAGACCCTAGCGTGGCACTATAAGCCTATCGTGCCCAGTCCGGCACGGACCAAATCGTACCGGGCCCACCTACCCAAAAATGAAAATATAACGTAACTGGTGGGGTCGGCACAGTAACCCACACTACCACTTTAAGCTCCTTATGTTTTCAGATAAGCGGGGTCAATGTAGTTTCAAAAACCTAAGGGTTAAAAGTGTAATTTACCTTTTCTTTTTTAACTATTCTTCTTCCCTTTCTCCCTTTTGGATTCTGACGTCTCGTCTCCCTCGCCAGATTCTCATCTCTTCTGCAGAATCACTTTGAATTCCATCAGATTTGACATCATCGACGGAGGGAAGCTCGATTCATCAATGGCAATTGGCTCAGTAGGATCGAGTGTCGTGGGTGAGTCTCTGACTCAAGATGGATGCCCCAAATTTGTTCTTTCACCTTAATGGCTCCGTGTGATTGAATTTTCGAATTCATGTGTTTATCTTTCATTTTCTTGTTGGTTATATTCAGTTTCATGCATGAATTAAAGCGTGTTCTTCACGAAGAATCTGTTAGTTATCCAGGCTAGTCCCATGGGAATTGGCTATCTTTATATAAAATCTGCTTCTGGGGTTCTTATCTACGTCTTTTCCTATCGTTGCAGAAATATTAATGGGTATTTTCTATGGGTTTGATGATTAACATTAATTTTTATCTTGATCAATAGTTAACATTATTTGTGTCGTTGTTGGGAAATTTGTATCTTTCGTATTCCTTCCTCCTCATCTTGATGTCCAGGGCTTGTTAGTGGTTGCGGGACAAGATCCTGTGGTGATGAGCTCGTGTTTCGAGATATTATGTTTATTTTTTTTGTGGGATTAGAGTAGAAATCCTTAGTTTTATGAATGATGATGTGTTACTGAAACAAACAGATATCTTGAAACATTTTATACTATGTACTGGTGGGTTTTATTTTGTTTTGTTTTTTTTTCTTTTTCCTGAATAATTTTACTTAATACTTTTTTTTTTCACTGATGCTGGAGTGTTTTATGGCGTTATTTAATCGAAATTAGATTTGGAAAGTTTCCATTCATTATGTTTGCCCGTTATTTAATCGAAATTAGATTTGGAAAGTTTCCATTCATTATGTTTGCCCGTTTATCATTGCGATATGAGTTCAGGCATTGGTTGACATGATAAGTACATCATAATAACCAAAATATTTATTATTGAAATATGATAAAATTGATTGATATTGCACCAATAAACTGTGTCAAAACACAAGATACAAAATGTCAAATCATTTCATTATCCTAGAATTGAACTGGCATGCCCATATCAAGGTTTACGATTGGACCCTTAAGTGATGTTGTCCATGGATGTGGTTCTATTGGGTTATATTTATTTAATGTACGTTGTAGATGATCATCTCTACATGCCATAGCTTGACAACTAGTGTTGAAAATATTATGCTCTTGATTTTCAATTTCTTAATTCTCTCCATTTGTCATCGCCTGCTGGACAATCTTGTTAGTAGGGACATTTTTATTTTTTTTGGATGTGTAGAGATGTTGATTTGGTCTGCTTCTTGATTGTCCATAACTTTAAAGGGAAAGATTTCATGAATCTGACAATTCAACAATTTACATCCTCATGCCTGGTGTATATTTGCCACTGTTGTCAAATTCTTTCGTGTAAGCCATTACACGACTGCATAGGTGGATTTTGAAGTGGGTTTTTCATATGCAACACCCACATAGATGGTTTGTCAAACTTGCGCGACCACACATGCCTTGTGTGGTCGCACAAATTGTGAAGGTATATAGCCAGTTTCTGACTGTTTTGGGGGGGGCATTTTTCATATATAAACACTTCATCCCCATTTTCCACCACAATTCACTCTCTTCTCTCCTACACTATTTCATACTCTCTCCTTTTCTTTATATACTCTCTTTTTACAGTTTTACTCTTTTCTCTAGTTTTATTAAGTTAAATGTATTAAGTAACTATGTTTGGTGTGACACCATGCTTTGGTGCCTCACGGTCATCGATTTCAGCTTCACCCAAATCTCTGCATTTGATGACTTTGCCAAATTGGATTTATTTATGTCTTCTAGTGATCACTCAAATCTCTGTTTCTTCACTTGAGTACACAACAACGGCTTTACCTGCAGAATATCCACCGCCTTCACCAACTTACTATCTTGGCTCTTGGATCCTACAGCTAAGCAGGGAATGGGGACGTAAATTTTGACATTTTATTTGTCAGTATAGTAGTAATTAGTAACTTTGTAAGTTAATACTTAGTAGAGCTTGTAGTTATTAAAGTGTTTTAGATTTGTAAAAGTGGCCCATTTCGTGGAAGGAGGTGTATTTGTGTATGCTTATGGGCTTTGCGACATGTATAAGTAAAAAGTTTGTAAAGTTGCATAGGTCTTTTGTAACTTTATTTTTTTTCCTTGTTTTGCTCTATTTTTATTTGTTATATAGATGTGTGTACACACACACACACACACACACACACACACACACACACACACACACACACACACACACATATATATATATACACACACACATAAACACACACACACACACACACATATATTTTATGTGTGTTGTGCAACCTGGGTGGTTGCATAAGCAACAGATACACCTGCTAGCACAATTGCTTATGTGCGAATTGTAAACATTGATATTTGTATTGGAAACTGCAGTGAGCATCTGATTTTAAAAGCATGTAAATTAATAGATGACTAGGATTCCCATTACAGCATTAAGTTACTCGAATACGGATATTGATACAGTGGAATACAAATAAAGGATGGGTGGGTGAAAGTAGGTAAGTTCAACTGGGTACATTTTGAATGTTCAACATTTGTTTCTAGTGAGTGTGTCTAAATGTTTTCATGAATGAGGTTGGGATTACTGAAAGGTAGTGGAGGAAGATCAGGATTTTTGCAGGTGACTAGTTGGGTAAACGCTTGGATAATGACAAGTATTGAGTGATATGTTTTAGAAATAGGTTCATTTATTTAACTTGGAATGCTAAATTATCTTGTACACTTTTATTTTTCCTTTTTGTTGTATGAGTTTGATTCATGTTCCCATTTTCTTTTTATACCTTTTTCCCTTTTCCAACTTTCTTTCTCTAGGCATTTCCATTTAACGCTTCATTTTTTTATTTTATTTTATTTTTTAATTTTCTGTTTTTGGTTTTTCATTGTTGACATTCTTCTCATTAGATTTAGACTTTAATGGCCTAAGTAAGAGAAATTGCAATTACATGTTGCATCATTGATTAATGATTACTGTTCTTAACAACATTATAATATTAGATGATGCATAGTCAACTACATTGCAGGCTGAGGTTCAAAACTAGTGATTGAGTGTTGTCTTTGCAATTACCTAACACTTTTTTTTTTCCTTCTATAAATGATGAGATCTACAGAGGTCAAACACAATCCCAAAAAATCCGTGATCATGTATCCTTTACACAACCAAATCAGCACAAATAGAACCCCAAAATCCAAAACCAACAGGGGATTGTGAGGGTTAGGCGCACGGTCTCAAGTTCGATTCCCCAGCTGGGCAGGTTCGGATTTAAGTGGGAGGTCGTGGCGGTGGGTTGCTACGCAAGCCTCCTACTTGGGATTAGTCGGGCCTAAGGCCCGGGCACCCAAGTTATCAAAAAAAAAGAAAAAAAAAAAGAAAATCCAAAACCAACAGGTGGACCGAAGCCATGCTGCCCCATACATGGCTTGATGGACGTTAATACTCCACCATCGAAGTAAAATCTCAAATCATGGATCTTCTATAGAATGCCTCCCTCTAAACTCTTTTTTGGCAATATTATTAGCTAGATTATAATTTGACCTTGGTATCTATATGGGAACAAGATGTTCATTGAAGATGACAAGAATCTTTCCAAAATGAAAAGATGTTTATGAGCATGCTGAATGCCATCAAATTCAAGAGAGAATCGTATGAGTCTCCCTTACACGTAGAAATCACGAAGTTGTCGGCTTCTCACCATCCTAAACCTCGTCAACAATTGCTTGAATAGCATCTTTATTGCCGATTGGCCTTGAGAATATACGAATGATCCTACTCACCATAGAATTGCCACATGTTTCACTCACAATATGATGCAACGGCGCATAGCCTAACCAATGGGCATTGTGATGCTCTCTTGACATCTCATGGTGATAGAAGCCTTTAAACAAATATTTTTCTTTCAAGAGAATAATGCTAGAAGGACAGATGGCGCCATTAAAGTGGCTCTATAAGCATAGGACTATTTGGATCTCTTAAGGGGAGATTATTTTGAATGCGTTGCACTACAGCAGCATCCCAAGACTGTAAAGTTGATCAGAAAGTTGGTAGGAGAGGCGATTTTCTAGGAAAATACTTTCTAAGCATGTTTAGCTTGTTTCAATGGTATGGTCCTCACTGGAAAAATGTGTCTTTATCAATTCCATCTTTTTAGTGAAAATCTTGGCTAAAACTTCTTTTCTTTTCATGACATCTAAAATTTTCTTAGAAAGTTGAGAAGGTATAGCATTGTCTTCCTCAAATGACATTTGATATAGCCTCAAATTAGCTTCCAAGTGCTACGATGGCTGTACACGATTGATGATTTTTAAACTTTGGCTCAATATCTGTAGTAGAGGTCTCAACAATGATCTTAAGTAAGTTTTATCCATATTTTGAGAATCCAATTGTGACATTGTAGATCTAGGTTTTCTTTGCAAATGTTGGAGGGGATGATTGTAGATCCCACTTCTATTATAGGTGAGACCGCTGTCTACTTTATAGATCTGGTTGGAGGCATTCTCTAATTGGAATATTTGTTTTGTACTTATGCTGGGAATTAGTCACCTTTCTTTTTACGTTTCTTTAAGTTTTTTCCCCTGAAGTTTATGCTTTGATTCACATTAAGAAGTGAATGATGTTTGGATCTTGTTGTTATGGGTGTTCTTTTTACTCATTTATTTTTTGTGCCTGTGCAATTTAGATGTGTAAGGTGATTTCTGTTTGTTTATGTCTTTCAGTTTCAGTTCACATTGAGAGGCTAGATTGTAATTTGTTTGTGCCTTTGCAATTTAGGTATATATAGTCATTTGTTATTCAGTAGTGTCTTGAAATAATAATATATATGGCAGTTATTCAAATATTAGGTTTATTATGTTATTATCCATTGCCTAGTTTTTGTTCTAATCTTATGTGAATTGTTATATCCATCTATATAATTGTTTGTATTAGTTTAGTTTGAGTGTAAAGATGAATCCCATTGCTATTATCTATATATATATATTTATAAAATAAAATTTAGTTAAGTAAATATAAATGTCATAAAAGCAACGCTCTGAATCTCATACTATTTTTCAAATTGGCGCTTTCTCGCTATCGCACCCACTCTCGTTCTCGCTTTACGCTTTGGTGTTTGTGTATGTGTATATATATATATATATATATATATATATATATATATGTATAACAAGAAGTTGAATGCTCAATGCCAGACTGCTTGATAAGCTTTTGGATCTGTATTATTTAAGTAAACTGTGATTTCCCATTCTTAGAAGGTTGATTTCAGACAATTCTCCCTGAAATGTCTCCTCTGGTTGGATGGAGGTGTATGGTAATGCTGTGCAGATTTTGACTGGTTTTGTCATGTTTGAGTCCATCCTTTATTATCTAAAGAGGTCTTGCATGTTGGTAAGGTCACACTGCTACTTTCTTCCTTTATTACTTTCATCTTAAGGATACTAACAGTATCCAGGATACCAACAGTATCCAGGATAACCAAAGAAAAAGGTAGAAGTTACAGATGAACAAAAAGTTGGCAATTACATAGCTTCTTTAGCAGCCAGACTATAGAGCAATATCCTTGTCATACAATAGTTTTAATATCCAATTCAACAAGTAGACGGTCATTATTTCAGAATACAACTTTTTAATTGGCTTCCCATCAAGTTAACTCCAGGATCAGCTTTATTGTCCTTTCGTTATCTAGGATCAATTATCTGTAAAATATTGATGAGGATGTTGCTTATAGAATTTGAACTGGATGGCTTTGGTCGAGAAGTGCTTCTAGAGTAGTATGAGATCATTGCGTTCCACTCAAATTAAAAGGAAAATTTTATGGGACAGCCATTAGGCCTGCTCTGACGTATGGATCATAATGTTGGGCAACAATGAAGCAACATGTGCATAGGATGAATGTTGCTGAGGTGAGAATGTTGAGATGGATGTGTGGGAAGACAAGGAAAGATAAGGTTAGGAACTAACATAGTCAAGGATGTTTGGGTGTGGCTCAATTAAGAGATGAGATAAAAGAAAGTCGGTTAATATGATTTGTGCATATAAAGCGAAGACCCAGGGAAGCAGCTGTGAGAAGATGTGCGAGAGAAATCATTGAAGGTAATAAGAGGGGGAGAGGAAGACCCAAAAGAATTTGGATGGATTCAATCAAAAAGGATTTGCATACTCGCAATGATGATGACGATCAGTTCATGAGTAGCAGTATATTGGACAAAAATGTTCCATTACGATTGTTCTTTCTTATTCTTTTTAGCTCCTTTCCAAGTGTCAATGAGTAGTATGTGCAATCTAAATGAAAGGAAGGAGTAAATGTTGGTCTTACCAGGGAGATTTTACCATGTAAATGTAAGTTATTGGTAAAATTACGTTTTGAAAAGAGAAACAGGGTTGCTAGGGGAGTCGATGATTTATTGACTTATTGGAGAGGTTTGTGAAAATATTATTTAAATATACGTATGAGAGTGGTCTTTTCATCCACATTTTATTAGAATCATTGAGGGGATAATCGATATAAGGTTTTTGAGACTTTATTGTAAGTACATGAGAGTATATAGTTTCCAAGACCTCATGCAAGACTGGTGTTGGAGAGTCTGGCCATTTGAAGTGTATTTTGAAATTTAGACAAAGGTGAGGCATAATGGCTACTTATCAAGCAAACAGGCTCACAAACAGATTATTTGCTTACTTCAGTATATAAATCCTGCTGTTTATGGATATTGTGGCTAAAACTCTAGGAAAAAGAACATCTAAGTTCTATGTGGATTGTTTCTAAACTTATTTGAATCATTGCTAAATATAGTTCCATTTTAAGGCAGTGAATAACAAATGCCTTTATATTCAAATCGCAAATGCACAAACGAACTGAACCAAACTAAAATGTGGAAGTGGGGTCTGACTTGTAAGATAATTTGAATCTACTATTAGCCTTCTAATTCTTGCAGATTCGTCCTACTATCTTAGATTTACATCCAACGATTTTAGAAATAAAGTTGAGACTTGTTTGAAGGACGTCAATCTGGTACAAATATCTTGTCGGAAATCAATTGAAAAATCCTGATCATGTATGACCATTGCCACCCCTTGTAAGCTACTGTGAGGTTATATCAAGGGTCATTCAAAGAAGAAGATGCTATTTTCTTCTGAACTTTTCAAGAAAAGTTTAAAAGTCCTAGTATGTTGAGACTTGAGAGGATTTTAGTAGAGTTTTTGATTGACAAATTAGTGTTGATTGAGCCCCATTTTCTCGTGGGATCCACAATTTTCAGACCAACTTCACATGCTTGAAAGTGAATTTTTTAGAACACTTACTTCCTTACCTAGCTTTCGATCAACCCAACACAATCTTAGAGCACTTTGCTTTAAAAAGGGTTCCTTTCCCTTCTTCTGTTACAGGTAGGTTGTTGCTGTGACAGGTAGGTTGCTGCTAGCCCATATCTCCCGTGTAGCCTGGCAATGAATAAAGAGGTGATCAACCGTCTCCTCACTCCTACACACAAAACACATTTGGGTGGATATAGAGAAGTGTCTTCTTCTCCTTTGAAGGATATCTTGTGTGTTGATCCTTGTGAGCATCACAGTCCAAACAAAAGTCCTAACCTTAGGAGGGACCACCAACCTCCAAATGTACCTAAAGCGGATAAGATGATAAGGGGTGGAATGATCAGCCCGTAAGAAATGAAGAAAGATTGGGAGGAAAAAATTCCTTTCTGTCCATTGCACAGGGGTCAATAAAAACATTCTTTAAGGAATAAAAAAGAAATGAAAGTTCAGAAAATTTTCTGGACGAAGGTCATGTCTAAATGGTAGGTCCCACATTAACCCTGAAGGTACCCAGGACAACACATAAGCCACCAAAGCATTCTTAAAAGTAGCTAATCTGAACAGGCGTGGGTAGAGATTGGACAAAGTGTCATCTAGCCACCAAAGATCTAACCTAAAATGAACTCTAAACCCTGATCCTACACAGAAATGGAGACGAGGGTAAAAGGAATGGGCTAAATCGAAGATCGCTTTCCACACACCAGAACCGGACACCCTCAACAAAGGGTTAATATACCAACTGTGACCCACTCCGGGTTGGGTGGACTCTCGGTTAATCGGGTTAAAACGGAGTCGCCACTATCCATTGGATTAAAGGTATGGATGGTCACCTATAAATGGGTCAAATTAAGCTCAAAATCAATCCAAAAATGAAATGAAGGCAATGACTTAATCAAAATGGGTAAGGTGGTTTCGTTAAGAGAGTGGGAAGGTTTTAGGCACCCACTCTCCCCCGGTTCAACCGGTTACCTGGTTCAAGTTTATTTGAGCAAACTAAAATCCTAAAAGAGACCAAACATGATCAAACAAATCTAGAAAAATCCAAAACAATGCCATGAAAAAGAAAAATCCTAAAATAATTTAAAAGATATTCAAGATCCCTAAATCTCTGAAATATACCATAAAATAAAGCATATATATATATATATATATATATATATATATAAGAAATATAAAATCCTAAAATATACTAAAGTTTTCTCATAAATTGCTGAAAATTGTAGAAGGTGTGCATACAGGGTTTTCTTGGATTTTTCTAAAATTCTGTAGAGACTACAAAAATTCAGAATAATTTATGTAATACCAAGACTAATAGGGGAAGATACCATAAAACTTAAAATCTCTAACTATAAAAGGCAAATTTAACATGAGAGTACACACATTCTGGAAAATGATAAGAGGCAGTAAATATTATGTTAAAAACCTAGTCTAGACATTGATTCATGACTTGCCCGGATTATATGTAAAACTAAATTCATCTGGAAAAAATGTATCAAAAATTTAAATCAAAATTTCTTTGGTAAGAATTTTATTAAAAATTGTGAAGGCAGTCCATCAAGTACCATGGATTTAGTTGTTCTAACTTTGAAATATCACAGAAAATTGCATACATATTGGATTGGAGCGGTCCCAACCTTGTTGAAACCCTCTTTCAAATAACTTTAGAACGACACTGATCTTAAGCGCAGAGAATTTCCAAGGAGCGATATATGTCCCCGAGTGTGAACGAAGGTCACAACAAGCATAACTGCTTCACGTTACATCCAAACCATTTGTTTCACTATACATTAAAATAAAAGGGAGTGAAGGGGTAATACCTGTGGCAGCAACCCTTGAATCTTATATTCTCTCTTACTTTGAGCTTTGTGCTTTAGCTTGGGGCTTGGTAATGGCAAGGCAATAGAAGTTGATGTTAGGGTAGGCAGGCTATTAGAGGAATGGGGTTTGGTGAATGGGAAGGATAAGAGATGGATTTTGGGGATTGGTTCAATGGTAGAAGAAGGAAATAAGAAGTTTTGGGGTTGGATGCTAACGTGCAACCTCTTTTTTCCTAAAAGTTTTTCTTTCTTTTTTCTCATGCTCTCCCTAAAAACCTCCTCTATCCCATGACTTAAACCCCTTTTATAT
>JAUPMG010190374.1:0-10205 GCA_031762675.1 Pachysandra terminalis
AAGAGCATATTCTTTGAGTTGCCATATTGGGAGCATAATTTATTGAGGCATAATTTGGATGTCATGCATATCGAGAAGAATGTTTGTGATAATGTTCTCGGTAGATTGTTAGACATTGATGGCAAGTCTAAGGATAATCTAAATGCTCGTTAAGATTTTGTAAAGATGGGTGTGAGGCATGAATTACATCCATAGGTCATACAGGGCAAGGACAAGCTTTTCTTGCCGTCTACATGTTTCTCTATGAACAGGGTCGAAAAGGAACAATTTTGTAATGTCTTGAAGAACGTTAAAGTTCCAGATGGTTATTCGTTAAGTATTGAAGGTGCGTCAGTATGAGAGACCGTAAAATCTCGGGACTGAAGACCCATGACTCCCATGTGATCATGCAGCAATTTTTGCCAATTGCTGTGAGGAGGTCATTGCCAAAAAAATGTGACTTCTGTCACAATAGAGTTGTGCAATTTCTTCTGGGAATTGTGTTCAAAATCCTTTCGTGAGGAAGATATGACCCAATTTAACGAACGCATTGCCATTACAATGTGTCATATGGAGAGGATATTCCAGCCAGCATTCTTCGACATTATGTTGCAATTGCCAGTCCATCTAGCTAGAGAGGCAAGACTGGGTGGACCTGTACAGTACCGTTGGATGTATCCCATTGAAAGGTATATTTTTTTAAATGTTACAAGATGCACTAGCATATGTTTAAGTTGTACTCTAAACATGTGTAACCAGTAATGCAATTGTGTCTATAGGTATTTGTACAGACTAAAGTCATGCGTACGTAATCGAGCTCAACCAGAAGGATCTATTGCTGAAGGTTATGTAGTAGAAGAGTGCCTAACATTTTGTTCAAGGTATTTGTTGAATATCAAAACGCGGTTCAATAGACCTGAAAGGAACTACGACAATAGTGCAATCGGTGGTGTTAAGCCATTCAAACTAAACGATTTAGAGTGTCGGCAGGCACACCGCTATGTGTTATTCAATTGTGACAAGGTTGTTAATTATCGCACGTAAGTCAATAAGAGCACGATCAATTGTAACCTACAACTGGTACAACCTATTTACACAGCTAACAGACATATATCGCACATAAGGAGGGTGCGTGTATAGCAAGACGAGGAGATTTGGGTTTTGGGTTGGAGAGAAGAAAAGAAAGAGAAAAAAATTAGAGAAGCCTAACCCTAGCCGTCACTAACAGTCGAGAAAAAGAAGAGGAAAAGAGGAAAAAGAGAAGAAGAGAAGGAAAGAAGAAGAATATAACAACCGGATATCTGAATAGCGATTAATGTAAGTCTTATTTTCTGTATGATCGGCATGAATTATTTTAGTCATTTTCTGATTTGTGATTTGGATTTGCACCATGCGTGTGCGATGTTAAATGCATGATTTATTCTTTAGATTTGTGACTAATCGATGATCTAACGTGTTTCAATTGATTTGGTATGATTTAGATGGTTTATAATTGTTCAACATGATTTTGGATCGAACGTTTTCAAGTTCTGGGTATTCAAGACGAATCTGGGATTCTGTCCCGCGACCCGTCGGCAGGCATCGATACACCGACCAGCTTGTCGACAGGGTCTAATTAGGTCTATCGGGAGGCACCGGTGCACCAACCAGCCAGCCGACTGGGACCTGTTTTGAGGGTGTTTAGCTGCTAAAAGGGGGTGTACTCTACCTACTATGACATGTATAAACTAAACTAAATATATATTTGGTCTATTGAGGTTATGAGAAGGTCTATGGGGTTGGACCAACCTACGTGGGACCTACTTGGTTTTCCACAGCATACCCCAACCCTACCGACCAGATGTGTCAGTTGGGGTTTTGTTTCGATTGCTTGGTAATTGGTGCCACAGACCTTGGTGAAGTTATATTAGGTTTGAATTGAGTTCCTTTGGAGTGTTTCATATTAGATGATTAGTATTATAAATTTATGATCTGTTATGTATCTGTACTTGTGGATAGGATACCCGTGATGGCATCTTTAGGATTGTTTGTGTGTATGGGTGCACGAGCAGCTTCTGAAGGGTGTTATCACTGGAAATTCTATGAACTTGTGATAAGGGTACTTATGATTGTTTCCAGCAGATTATTCGCGTGTATGCGTGCACGGATAGTTTCTGATGGGGATTATCAATTGAAATCCTAAAGTAATGATTGCATGCATTATTAGTGATGAACATGTGGTATGTAGTATAAGGATGATTCCATCGCGAAGTCCTTGGGATGAGAATTCCTCAACTTGATAAGGACTATTCCATCGCAAAATCCTTGGGATGAGAATCCCTAAACTTGATAGGGACGATCCCGATGCGGACTCCTTGGGTGTAAATCCCTAAATTTGGAAGAAACAATTAGTTACGGGAATTGAGCCCAGTATGATAAAAATCCTACAAAACCATGATGTACACATGGGATGTAAGAGAGTAGTATGCAACTGTATTAAAATGGATGCCCAATAATTATTATTACTTGATAAGATATTGTCGTCCAGCTGTAGTAAAATGGATGGATGCCAAGGTAACTTGGAACCGGCTAATCACCGAGATAGAAAATTACATTAGTTAACATCCATACTATGTGTGTTGCATTACTTGTATTCGATCATCATTCTGGCATGAGCATTCACTCATCTCATCATTTTGTGTTTTTGTATTTCTTAATATTCTTCCTTTAGACTTGTTGTTTTTAGTATTCATGTAATGACGAGGATAAAATTCTAAGACTTGGGTCATGACGTGATATTTACTATCGTATTTCTCTCCATTAACTGTATCATGTTATCACTGTATTTGATTTTGGGCTATGATGTTTTATGAAGATTGGTGACAGTTATGTTTCTTACTAGACATTCCAAGCTCACGCGACTTTTCGTGTTGCAAGATGAGGTGTGATGAGGATGGACTTGGGCAAGTTGCTATAGTTCATTTCATTTCTGTTTAGAATTCTATGTTTATGTTTCATGGATAATTTTGGATGTAATAGGATTTATATCCATTGTGATCTTGAGTTATTTGTGTTGAGGTTTGTGTCTCATCTGAAGCCACATAATTTATGTAATTTGTTTGATTGCTTCTGCACTTTGATGTTTAATGAAAGTAATATTTAATTACTTTTATTATCTCGTGACTAATACGGTGATTCGTGTTCATGGTTGGAACCCGAAGGTCTCACCTTGAGATCCTTACCGCCCATATAGGGATTTGTGCCACGGGATCCGGGGCGTGACATGTAATAGACTTTATTTTTTTCCATTTATTGTGTTTGTTTTGATTGGATCAATGATGGATTAAATTGGTTTGGCATCATGGTTTCTTTTTTTTTTTTTTATATTTCTCTTCTGTATTAAATACCCTAAGTCGGCTCATTGATTCAATCACGTTGGGTCCATGCATCGGGTCCTTGCGGTCACACCTTCTGATCCGTGCAAGATCGAAGAAATCAATGTCGCAGATTTTTGGGTGTGAAAAATTGGTACCATAGCTTATGTTTAGAGAAGCTAGGGATTTATAACTTAGAAACATGAAGTATGATGGAGACACTTAGAAGGAGTTAAGTGTTAATTGTTGTGTGATAACATGATGTGTGACCACTTGATTGATTATTCATTTTTTGGGTCAGTGTAGATTCTTATGTGATCTTCTTTTGGTGTAGATGGCTGCAAGGAAGAGGAATGTTGTAGGAGAAGTGGCATCATCTTCTGGAGCGAGGGTAGATATGGAGCCTCAGTTAGCATGTGTTTTCAAGATCTTGGGAGACATGGATATGCTCCAGCGAGAGCATATGGCTAGGAAGGATGTAGAAAATCAGAGAGTAGTTGGACAATCCTGAGTTCAGTGACTTGAGAAGTTCAAGAAACTGAGTCCACCTTTGTTTGTGAGAGTGGGTGAGCCACTGCAGGCTCAGAAATGGTTCCTGGAAGTGGAGAGGATTCTTATGAATATGGGTTTCCTTAGTCACTTTCTTGCGGAAAAGCGAGGCATATCACAAGTGGGAGATTGTAGAGCGCAGTAAGGGTAAGATTGTGGATTGGAAGGAGTTCCACAATCAGTTTTTTGATACTTTCTTCCCGAGTAGCTTTCGTCGCCAGAAGGCAACTGAGTTTCTGAAGCTAGAGCAGGGTTTCCTTATCATGACTCGGTATGAGGTCCAGTTCGCACCGCATGTCATTGCAGATGAGGTTGAGAAGTAAACTAAGTTCAAGGAGGGACTTCGACCATCGTTTAGATCGAGAATTATACTGCTCGGATCCAGAACTTACTCTGAAGTTCGGGAGTGTACCAAGAGGGTGGAGAGAGACCTCGATGCGTCTTTTCACCAGAGGGAGCAGACTCGAACTGGTCAAGGGAAATTCCAACAGGGGTAGTTTCCATAGAGGTGGGGTGCTGTGAAGCGCCAAAGGAATTTTGAGAGAGAACCAGTTGTAGTTGCACCAATCGTTGCACCTAGACCGCGTGCACCATAGCATATGTATCTAGCTATATGTCAAACCGTGTGTTTCAATTACAGTAAGGAGGGGCTTTCCAAAGGTTATGCGGTAAGCCTAGGAGACAAGATGGCCAGA
This sequence comes from Pachysandra terminalis, assembly GCA_031762675.1. Taxonomy (NCBI): domain Eukaryota; kingdom Viridiplantae; phylum Streptophyta; class Magnoliopsida; order Buxales; family Buxaceae; genus Pachysandra; species Pachysandra terminalis. The sequence continues at coordinate 4,577 of JAUPMG010190374.1, forward strand.
GAATTCATGTTGCAGTTCATCCACCTCAATGGGGAAGAGCAAATTCCATGATGGAGATAGTTACACTAAGAGATCAGGGAGCTTCCAATGTAGTGGTGGGAGGTATCCTACATATCTTTCATACTCCAACTCATGTTTTGTTTGATTCAGGTGCATCATTCCTTTATATCCAGTAGTTTTCTTACGTGTTTGGGGTTAGCCTAGTTTTTTGGATGAGCTGTTGTTTGTGGCTAATCCAGTTGGAGGGATCGCTACTCTTTGTCGAGTATGTTGTTTTTGTGTGATTAGAGTTGGTGATTTGAACTTGGATTCAGATTTGGTTGTTCTGGGCATGGTTGACTTTGACATTATCCTCAGTATGGACTGGCTTACTTCCTTTCATGCCAAGGTTGACTGCTTCACTAAGGCCATAGTGTTTGATCATCCTGAGGGTAGATGTTTGACTTTTCTGAGAACTTAGAAGGATGCCTATCAGTTATAGTTTCGATGTGCAGTGGAAGTGGGGAGGAAGTTATCCTTAGAGGAGATCCCCATTGTCCAAGAGTATCATGTAGTATTTCAGGAGATACCAGGTTTTCCACCTTTAAGGGAGGTAGACTTTTGCATCAAGTTGGTTTGGGGCACTTCTCCTATCTCTTTAACTACCTATTGGATGGCCCCAACGGAGTTGCAAGAAGTAAAGGATAAGTTGGATGATTTGTTGAAACTGGGATTTATCAGGCCTAGTACTTAACCCTTGGGTGTGTAAATCTCTTTGTGAAGAAAAAAGACGGTTCCCTCGGACTGTGCATTGATTATAGGAAACTTTACCGAGTGACTATCAAGAATAAGTACTTGCTGCCTAGGATTGATGATTTGTTTCATCAGTTAAGGGGAGTTATGTTCTTCTCGAAGATAGATTTGCATTCGAGTTATCATCAGCTGAGAATTCGAAAAGGGGATGTTCAAAAATCGTCATTTTAGACGCTATGGTCAATAAGCGTTTGTAGTGATTCCATTCAGATTGACGAATGTGCCTGTAGCCTTTATGGATCTCATGCATAGGGTGTTCAAACCTTAGTTGGACCAATTCGTTGTTATCTTTGTTGATGACATATTGATCTACTCTAGATCTAGGAAGGAGTGTGAGGAATATTTGAGGAACACTTTGTAGACATTTCATGATCATCAGTTGTTTGCCAAGTTCTAGAAATATAATTTTGGAAGGATGAGATTCGATTTCTCGGTCATGTATTTTCGAGGGGAGGTATTTCAGTGGTTTTTTTGAAAGTGGGAGCAGTACTTAGTTGGGAGAGACCGACGACTTTGGCAGAGATTAGAGTTTTCGGGTTTTGACAAGTTATTACCAGAGATTCATTGAGGGATTATCCAAGATTACAGCTCCTTTGACTCGTTTGACCAGAAGAGACGTGAGGTTTACTTAGGATGATTCTTGTGAGTTAGCTTTCGAGGAATTGAAGAAGATATTGAGTTATGTACTTGTACTTGTGATTCCTATAAGTGGGAGGAAGATAGATGTGTATAACAATACTTCACTTCAAGGTTTGGGTTATTGATGCAAGATGGTAAGATTATAGCTTATGCATCTCGACAACTTATGACTCATGAGTGTAATTATCCTACGCATGATCTTGAGTTGGCTACTGTTGTTTTTCTTTGAAACGCTGGAGGCATTATCTGTATGGAGAGGAGTTTGAGCTTTTTATTGATCATAAGTGCTTAAAATATCTCTTCATGTAGACGGAGTTGAACATGCATTAAAGGAGATGGATGGAGCTAGTGCATGATGATGTTTCTACACTTCAGTATGATCCATGGAAGAAAAACGTAGTTACCGATGCTTTGAGCCATCAACCTCATGGTGTTTTGGCCAGTTTGATGAGACATGAGTGGAGTTTACTGGAAGCTTTTTCAACTTTGAGTATTCATCTTGTTGAAAGAGTGCAGAGTGGTTTGATTTTCAGCCTTGTTGCTAGACCATCATTGGTAGATCAGATTGCAGAGGGATAAGGGCAGACCAAGAACTTCAGTTACTTGTAGCAGATGATGATAGACATAATTGGGTAGTACGACCAGATGGTTTAATTAGATTTCGGGGTTGTTTTTGTCATCCCGATGATCCTAGTATCAAAAGAAAGTTATTGGATGAGTCTCACAGATCATGGTCCTCTATTCATCCTGGTGGTACCAAGATGTATCGTGATTTGCATAGATAGTATTGGTGGTCAAGAATGAAGCGTGACATTGCTCAGTTTGTGGTGAGATGTCTAACTTTTCAGCAAGTCAAGGTAGAACATATGAGGACATACGACAGGTATACTTCAACCATTGCCGATTGCAGAATGGAAATGGGAGCATGTAACGATGAATGTTATCATTGGGTTGCCGAAGACTAGGAGCAACTTCGATTCCCATTGGGTGATCATGGACCTTTTGACCAAATTGACTCATTTTCTACCAGTTCGTGTTTCTGCATCTTCTGATGAGCTTGCAAGATTGTAAGTTAGAGAGATCATCAGACTTCATAGAATTACAGCGAGTATCGTATCAGATCGTGACTCTAGATTTACTTCTCGGTTCTAAACTAGTTTACAAAAAGCTTTGAGGACACAGTTAGACTTCAGTACAGCTTTCCATTCACGGACAGATGGACAAATGAGCGAGTGAATCATATTTTGGAGGATATATAAAGGGTGTGAATTCTTGACTTTGGAGGTAGCTGGACTGACCATTTACCATTGGTTGAGTTCTCATACAACAACAGTTACTAGTCAAGTGTTGGCATGGCACCTTGTGAAGTGTTGTATGGCAGACCGTGTAGATCTCCAGTGTGTTGGATAGAGGTTGGTGAGAGTAGTGTTATTGGATCGGAACTTATTCAAGAAACTACAGACAAAGTGAGATTAATCATGGACAAACTGAAGACCGCACAGGCTAGACATAAGAGTTATGAAGATCAGAGGAGGACAGATTTAGTATTCTCAGTAGGTGACCACGTGTTCGTGAAGATTTTTCCTATGAAAGGTATAATGAGGTTCGGAAAGAAAGGAAAATGCTCATTTCATCGAACCGTTTGAAGTGCTAAAGCATATTGGGATTGTCGCATAGTTATCAACAATTCATAATGTATTCCACATATCTAGGTTACAGAAGTATGAACCTAATGCATTTCATGTGCTAGAATGGAGGCAGCTGTAGTTTCGAGAGGATGTATATTATGCAGAGTTACCTTATCGCATTGTAGATCGAAAAGAACAAGTTCTGAGAACTAAGACGATTCAATGGGTAAAGATTCAGTCGATTCATCACGATGAATTTGAAGCTTCTTGGGAGTTAGAATCAGAGATTCGGAATTGCTATCCTTCAATGTTAGCATATTGAGGTACGTAATTTTGAGGATGAAATTTCTTTTAAGGGAGGTAGATTGTAGTGAATTAGACCTAAATATAATTTAAAAAAACTAATTAATGACTTAAACATAATTTAAAATAATTATATTAATTACTCCTAGAGTTTTTATACGCAATGTTATGTTATATCGGTTGATTTGGAGTATTATGTACATAAACTATCAAATTGGGATAATTGGGTTATTTTTACTAACTCTAGGTGTTGTGTGTTATATTATAAATTGTGGTTGGACTTTGAGATGAGGCTAGTAAGCCCATAACCCACATGTCCAGGTTTAGTCGTTTCGCCCATGTGGCTTGACCCTTAAACATTTTTTGGTAACTTCACATCTTATTTAAATTAAGGGGATAGAGGAGAGGGAGTTACACAAGACTCCTCCTTTCCCTCCTATGTTTATGAAAGCTTTCGTTCATGGAAGGTCTCTAAAGGATTATTCCATATCCATTGGGTTGGGTTGTGCGATCAAATCATAATTGAATGTGAGTTAGTGTGTGCTGTTGTAGAAAAGAAGTGAAGAAAGAGAAGAAGAAGGATTCCAGTAGTTTTTAAGAAATTTCTACAAGAAGAAAGGTAAGTTTTATTGTTATACATGTATAAATAATGGGTATAATGATTTTTAGGTGTTTTAGAAATATCTAAGGTGTTAGAATTCCTGAAGGGAATACTTGTATGACATAATATGTGTTCTACTGCATCTATGTTGTTCTATTTTTTTTGGAAGGTAAGATTGAGTTTATTGATTAAATAGGATATTACAATCCAAGCCAAAGGGAAAAGGTGTAACCCAACATAGACCACAAAAAAACAGCAAACAAGCTGAAACCTGTGTGGTGTTTAGCAACCCAGCAACACTACATATTACTTTATATTAGGACTAATATTCCAATCTTGAAGCAGCTTCATGTTATGACATGAATCCGGATGGCAGCAGGCCTTGGCAGGTATGGACCTTCTTACATCCTCCTTGATGCAAGACACCAAGCAGTCTTGGTCTTTGCAGGTATCCATGAAAATTCTGGAGTTCCTTTCTCTCCAAATGTGGTAGATGGTAGCACACAAACTCAAGCAGAGGATTCTGTTATTTAACCCATCTCCACAACAGTTTTTTATACACCAATCAATCTCCTCATGCCAGGGGAGGGGGTTTCTGCTAATTCCAGAGATCTTGAGAACCTGGACCAAATCCAAGAAAAAAACTTGCAAGCAAAGAAGAGGTGCACTACATATTCCACATCAGTATTACAGAAAGTGCAGCAAGCCTGGGATAAAATTCCCATTTTTTGAAGCTTATCCCTAGTAAAGAGCTTCTGTTTTAATGCCATCCAAGTAATAAACCTGTGTTTTGGGATAGCACCCTTGAAACAAATAAGAGGGGCCCAGTTCACTTGTAAAGCATGTGGTGTACACACTGCCCATGTCTCCTTATTTGTGAATTCATCTATGTTGTTCTAGGTTGTTAGTTTAAGGAAAAATATGATAAAGTATGTATAGAATCATTATTGTTTGTTAATAATGATATTAGAATGTCTAGAATTATCTTCTAATGACTTATATCCATTTTATGTGATTTGGTTCCAATGGGTGTGTTGTAATGTGTATTGGATGTGTTACAAGCCTTTCACATGAATGTTTGTACAAAATATGTGTATATCCACTTTATATGTTATATTTCCATGTGCTAATCACTTATATACTTTATAGGGAAATTATGTTTCATATTTGGAGTGATTCTGTAACGACCCGAATTAAACATAAAATATCAATTGGAAAACTTAAGGGCAAAATAGTTATTTGGGAAACTTTAGCTTAATTTCATTAATTAATTAGGATTAGGGACACTTAAAGGATTGCTAATCACACAAGACCCTATAGACCCCTTAGAACATTAAAATTGATTATGTCAGCCAGAATTAAATTAAGATGTAAAATAATTCAAATAACCCAAGTTAATAATTAATAAGTAATATAATGCTCCTTACAGATTTTATTAGCAAATAAAGTATTTTCTGATTTAATTCTCTGTAATGCGTCTTAATCTGTTAATTTGACATGTTTATGTTTTAAATTTCTTACTTTGTTCCTTTCTTTTGTTTTGATCACCGGTCGGATTGGAGACGACCATGCGATCATGTTTGTGATGATTATTAGACCTAGTGCTCTACATAGTAGTGATCCCTTAAGTGTTGAGCTAATGGCAAGGTCGTAATATGAACGGATG
>JAUPMG010190385.1:0-10205 GCA_031762675.1 Pachysandra terminalis
ATAGAATTCCAAAATTTGAATTGTGGTTCATCATTAATTTATCTATTTATTTGGACAAAAAAGATTAACTTAATTTAAGAATTTGCTTGCCTCCTTAAAATTATTCTTCTAATCTAATGATCAGTTCATTTATATGCCATATGCAATATATTGTCTTTTGTTACTTTTGTGATACAAGTTGTCTTATTCTACCTTCCAAAAACAAGTTGTCTTAATCTCGGTTAAGTTCTTTTGTTAAAGAGAAATCCAAATGCCTCAAGACTGTGGTATTCCTTACACTTTTGGAGGCCCTAACACATCGCCTCAACCTTAAGCTACTTAGGCTCATCTGCTTCTTTTAGCTGGCAAGATTCAGAAAAGATTTAATACTGTCATGGTCTCTGTTTCTTTAACCTGTTAAGTATTATTTGGAATCTTTTGTTATAAGCAACCAGAACTGGTTTTTGATCGTTTATTTCTTTTTATTTAATTTCTTCTATTCTTTGTTTATCTATGTTGAACAATTGCTTACTGACCTTATAATATAGGTTGTCTTGGACTAGCAGCATTTCTTGGCATAATGGGGATTGTGTTATTGATATCTGCTGACTGCCTCATCAATTTCTTATCGAATAAGATAAAGCATCAAAACTACCTTTATCATTTTCGTGTTTTTGTTCTTCTTAGCACCGGAACTTCCATTAGAACCCTAGTGGTCTATATACAGAGACATGTTAGTATTAGATGCTGTAACCAAATCCAAATGGGATTACCTCTGAAAACTCTATATGTTGACATGACAAATCTATATAGGAGAGTCATTATCATCAATAACAGAATGTCATATCCCCACTAGTTATGGCTACATGGATTCTGCACTGTCATCCCAATCTATTAAAAACCTTGTCTTCGGGCAGCATACGTGTACTCAAATTGTTTAGGTCCTTTTCGACCTTCAACTTCCACCACCTGCATCTCTTCGAAGGCAACTTTTAGGTCTTCATTTCACACGTAAACCATCTCAACCTTCTTTCTTTTATTTGATCTCTAATTGAAGCTGCTCTGTCTCTTGAATTTTTCTTTTTCTTTTTTTCATTACCTCATATTTCCTAATCTTTCCAAATATCTAATAACCACATCCTAATCTCAGTTATTCTCATCTTATGAGTACTTTTCTTTTTAACTTCCATCTATAAAATTTGCCTTGTAGCTTGAGCAGAGTGCTTTCAGAGAATGTATCTAGATTTAGTAGAGCTTCAATAATATATTGTACTGCAATTTTGGAAGACCAAGAGAAATAACTTGAGTGAAATACTTCCCATCCCCTTGGAAATAAACTTTCCATCTTGGGTCAGATTAGCGACTGTGCATGGAATATCAAATTCTTGCTTCTGACATTTATTTTCTTCTACTAGTTCCTCTTTCCATGTAGGCAACAGAGAATGTTATTGCAATGGCCATGTAGGGCAATCTCTACCTTACAGTGAATACTAGGGTAGCCCATAATGGTTTTGGGTTTGTAAAATATATGATCTCCTTTTAAAATGTTTACAATGAAAAATTTTCAGATGGCATTGTTGAGCTTGGCTCGGGTCACTTGCACATATCATTTATTCTATTCTCTGTCCTGTATGTGACCTTCCAGCTATGGTGTTCAATTTATTTGGTTTATTATTTTAATGCCTATATTTATAAATTAGACAAGACAAAAACACAGGTTTAAACTGTAAATTGGAGGCCTTAATTTTCCCGCTGATTGGTGTAGGCACGTCTAGCCTTTTGCAAATTCATGGTAAAACCATCAACCCTGCTAGTCCTGGATGAACCAACCAACCATTTGGATATCCCATCAAAAGAGATGCTTGAGGTATGGCTTCTTTCCATTCGATTCTCTCCAATAAAAGTCACTTCTACTTATTCTTGTTTCATCAGCCATCACTGAGTATGTAACTAAGTACTTCATAACCCTTTAAACCCTTTGAGAACTCTGATGTTCTAACAGGAGGCAATATCGGAGTACAAAGGTACCGTCATTACCGTTTCTCATGACCGATACTTCATAAAGCAAATAGTTAACAGGGTAGTGGAGGTCAAGGACAGCAACTTACAAGATTACGCAGGCGATTACAATGTACTTTTCCTTACTGAGCACTTGCAGTTTAAACAATGTACATGTCATAATTTTCAATTGAGAACTCATGCGTTGAAGTATTACAGAGTTTCTGATTATGATTTCATGCACTGCAGTATTATCTAGAGAAGAACCTGGATGCCAGGGAGAGGGAGCTCGAACGTGAGGCAGAGCTCGAGGAAAAGGCCCCGAAACTAAAAGCCAAATCTAAGATGTCAAAGGTATGCATTACTGTTAAACATCTAGTTTTCGAGCTGATGTGTGGACGGAAATCCTAAAGAAATGCAAATTTTATGTTTATTTATTACCGACAGGCTGAGAAGGAAGCCCGGAGGAAACAGAAAATGATGGCATTTCAGCAAGCAAAAGCAAAATCGAAAGGGTTGAAGAATGCGAAACGATGGAAGTAAGAGAGATGCTAATCATTTCATATCCGCCTCTGTAATTAACCCCATTTGTTAAAGGTAAGACCAGAGATAATACAAAGTAAACATGTATATTCTGTTTAGCTTCAAGCAATGGCTGTTATTCATAAATCATTACCGTCAAATTCCATGGCTTGGTGTCTTTGAACATGCCTGCTTTTAAGATTTCATATTGGTGATGCCAGTTTAGACTTTAGAGTAGGGATGTACATTGCTGGCTGCGCGTGCTTGCCCGGCATGAATATTTTCGTGCTGTGCCTAATTTTTGGACCTAGGCCCAGCACGGTACAGGGCATGATTATTATCGGGTAGGATCGGGCTTTGTGCTGACTATTTTTTAGGCAAAAAAATTAAATTGTGCTTGGGCCAGGCTGGGACTGGTGTGGGCCATGACTCTCCGGCCCAGCCCGGCATGATAAGGCCTATCATGCCATGATGCTCCTGGGCACGACCCAAATAATGCTGGGTCGGGCCAGCACGTGTAGCCCAGCCCACCAGATTAGCTTTGCCAAGTGTGAAGTTGGAAACCCTTGTAACTAAATAGTCAGTTTTGGTTTGTTTTTTTTCTTTAAATTTCAGTTTTGTTTTGGTTTGAAAAATAAAAAATCGAATTAATTTGGTTCAATTTTCGGTTTGTTTAAGCTGAATCTAACCAAAAACTTCGATTCAGTTTTTGGTTTAGTTCACTAAACCAAGCCAAACAGACCGAATTACACCTCTGCTTGCAACAGCTTAGGTTTTCATTTCTGGTAAATACATTTTAGGTTTTTCACTATTATTGTACGTAGTAGCATTGTTGTAAATACCCAATTACATGGAAAAGTTGAGTCAAATCTTTTTCATCTTCTCAGGTTAACGGCATAAGCCCCGTACACAAAATGGGGAAAGAGAGATTATAGAACAGGAATTAGATCATGAGAAGACTAATATTCTTATTCTATGAAGGAATGCTTTTAATTAAGCACTATTAATTTAATATTACAGGCCATACTGGGCTGAACATTCAAGAGACAAGAAAGGAGCTTTAAATTCTATAAAATTATGTTACACAGCTTACATTCTGTTAAATGAAGGGCTCTTAAACAGATTTGCACCTAACTGTGCCTCAGCTTCTGCAAGATTAAATTTAAAATAAATAAATAAAAAATTACCAACTGTTATGTTAGCTGCCAAAACCGAACGGCGATCTTCTCCTACTTCCATCCTCTCCATATTGTTCGTTCCATTTTCTCAGCTTGTTCATGCTCATGGCGTCGTAGGCAACTGATGCTCCCACCTATATCAGAAATATGCAACCATTTATAATTAAAGAAAAATGAGTAAGTGGAGTTTGAATTGCTCTTCACATCCATGCATTAGTGACCCCATATCCAGGGCATGTTTGAATGAAAAAAGAAAAGGAAAACAGTGATTCACATCATAACCTACAAGGACATCGAAATGCCCTATCCAAATTAATTGGGATTGATAGCATGAATCCTATTCCTCCGTCCCAATCTGTCAAAAACCATATCTTTGATTATATATGTGACGATGAGATTTGCAAGGACTTTCATCACACTACATGTATGTGATAGATACTACTCCTAGGCATACATAGTAAGAGACTTCTGTACATCTGACAGATGTCCTAACCTGGGAAACTAGTACAATGCTAAATAGGAGGGCGCGGGCTCCAACTGACTGGTTGATTCCCGCACAGATCGAATGCAAGAGATCAACCAATCAGAAGATACGAATCATCCAACTGGATCACTTCTGCCCAGAAATTATCCTAGGCAGAACTAGTAATTGGATCATCTCTACCAGATGTACGAGTAACATGTACTTGTATGTCTTCAGTAATGCACAGTGTTTTAACTCGGTATTGGGTTGGGGATCGGCCAATACAAACATGGGCCAATTTTATTTTGGATCGGACAACCCGACTCAGTTTCGGACCGAGTCAGAGAACTTTAGCAATTTTCGGGATTGACTTGGGATCGTGACTCGTCCAGAACCCGAGCTGATCTCGAGTTGGATTGGCAAATCTGACTCGGGATCGACCGATACTTAACACTATGAGTAATGTCCATCACTCCAAACAATGAGTCCTGTAAAAATCAAAAAGCCAACTCTTCCTTGAGTTTTGCAGGTGAAAGGTAAACATCAGGAATCTTGTATCCTAAAACTAGAGATCAATGAATTTTGTGTTGCCTGTATGTCAGGAATATGCAAGGGAAAGTCTATTAATAATGTCTAGACATGCACATCTGAAATACATGCAGAGCTACAAGATGACTGCTTTGGGCAATATCATAAAGAATTCAATTGAATTTTACTCATGAAGAAACATTAAAAATAACATAAGGAACTCAAGTGAAACAAGAGTTGCATTGACATTTCAGATGATGAGACTAGCAAATTCCATCATTTATTTTAAACTTAAACCAAGCTCAATTGAACGATGCATCATGCAAAAAAGTGTAAACTGAAAAAGGATATTTCCTAAATCAAACATCACTGGCAGCTGCTATAACACATGATAAAACTATCACACATTCTTATTTCTTTCCCTAATGTTCTAAAACCCTAAAGAGCAGCTCTTCGAAACCCTAAAAAACAACTCTAAGCCGAAAAAATCTTTCACTCTCTCTTGATCTTCTATAGCCGAAACCCTAAACCTTCCATCTCCAATCTTCTCTAGCCGAAACCATCTTTCACTCTCTCCGAAACCCTAAAGTCCCATATGTATAAACCTCTCTACTCTTCAATTTTCGTTCTCAAGGCAAGCCCCAAAGGATTCGGCAAATCTCAAAAATAACAGGTACATCATCTGATCTTAACAATTTTTATCCTACTAAGATTTATTTGCAGTAGATTGTTTGGTTTATTTACAATTGATTTGTCTAATTTAAGTTATTGTTTCATTTTTTTTTTAAACTTACCACTGATTCAATATACCAGATTTTTGTTTGTTTTCTTCTTCTTGTTCTTCTTTTTTTTTTTTTTTCCTTCTCTTGCGAAGGTTTCAATTTTTATAGGTTTCTAATTTACCCATATGCCTGCAGTGCCATTTAGACCTGGAATTGTTTAATTTATAACAATTTGCCTGCAGGATAGTGAATGGAAGAACATTTAGACCTCGAATTGTTTACCGAAAACCACCCGTTTTAAATGGGTTCAGATTGGCACGGTCTTAGGTCAATTCAAACCCACCCAAATAGCAGCTTAATCCGGTTGGATTCATGGGTTTATAATGCGAAACAGCAACCTGTATAGAACATTGTTTATTTGGGTCGACTATATTATTAACTGGACCCATTGGTACCTCTAGTGCCATTTCCAGATACTTTCAACATAGCATTAGATCCCTTGTTTTACTACACAATTTTTATTGAGCTTACCTTCTTAGTTATAAGTCTTTGAATTAACTATCTTCCTAAGAAGGCTTTAATTCTACAATTGAAGATTTCCCAAATGTGCTAATCAAGGACCAAAAGTCTGAGATTACAATGAAAGACAAACTTAGAAGCTAAATATTAAAAACAAAGGTAAATCAAAATATTATCTAATCATAATTAGAACTTACTAATCTTGAAAACCTGCATATCATCATTTAGAATATGTTTGCATTTGTGATAGATCAGGTCTTTAAGTTTTTTCTAGTTTGACTTTCAGCTTAGATATTATATGCATCATTTTTGCTATTGTTGCTTATTTAGTTTATTTTTATTAATTGGAGCATCAGTGAATATCTAACATGGGTGACAATGATAAAAACAACAACAATATGGGTGATAAAATTGTTGTAGAAGATGCACATATTGTCCCAAAAAGTTCAAAACAAGGTCTATTGTATGAGATCATTTTAGTAAGATTAACGAGGAGGATGAGGAAAAGCCTAAGAGAGCAAAATGTAATTATTGTTTTGAAGATTATGCATGTGTAAGTGCTAATATGGGACTAGTACACTCAAACTTCATTTGGATAAGTGTCCCAAATATCCACATGACATGAGGGATAAGAGTCAAGAGTTGTGTCAACAAGTACTTGCTAAGATGATAATTGTAGATGAGTTGCCATTTATGCTTGTTGAACGTCAAGGTTTTAGAATGTTTTACAACCCAAGTTCAAGTTGTCAAGTAATACTGTGAGAAAAGATTGTATGGAGATATAAATGAGAGAAAGAAGCAAGTTGAAATAAATGTTAAGGAATTCAGTTCAATAAAGTTGCCTTACTACCAATATATGGACTTCTATCCAAAACCTTAGTTACATGTGCCTCACTACCCATTTCATTGATAATGGTTGGAACCTATAAAAAGAGTGATTAACTTTACTGTGGTTCCAAGTCATTGAGGTGAAGATGTGTCGAGTTGTTGAGTCATGCTCGTTAGGGTGGGACGTAGGCAACTTTTGCACCCTTACCGTGGATAATGCTAGTTCTAATGATGTTGTTCGGTATTTAAAAAAAAAAGTTCACCAAAAAGAATGGTCTAATTTTAGATGTTGAGTTTTTTCATGTGCGTTGTTGTGCACACATATTGAATCTCATTATAAGAGATGGGTTAAATGAAGTTAGGGATTTACTACTTCGAATTCGTGGGTCTGTTAGATATGTGAGGAGTTCACCAAGAAGATGTGCAAACAAGATGGAATTCAACATATTTTATATTGGATTCAGCAATAAGGTTTCAAAAAGCCTTTGAACGTTTAGAAGAGGAGGAATCGCATTATTTCAATGAGTTATAAAGGAGGGAGGGAGCTCCAACTGAGTTGGATTGGGATAATGCTAGGACTTTGTGTAAGTTCTTGAAAACTTTTTATGATGTAACAAAATGTTTGTCTGAATCCTTGTATGTAACTTCAAATGCTTATCTCATGAGGTTCGTGGGATTGAAAGTCTTTTGCTTCAATGGTTAAATAGTGAAGATGTGTTATTGTCTGGTATGGCTAAGAAGATGAAAGATAAGTTCGATAAATATTGGGAAAACATTAATAAAATGAATATGTTGTTATTAGTTGCTGTAATTATGGATCCTCGGTATAAGTTGAAGCATTTGAGGTTTTATTACTAAAAAATCTGTCCACAAATAATGACAAGGTCATTGAATTGACAAACAAGGTTAAAGAAGCGTTTGATTCTATATTTAAACATGATCAAATGCTTGATTTAACTTTGAATTTGACAAGAAACACCAGTCAAAACCTAAATGAAATGATGGTTGATCAACTCCCTCACGATGCATGTATGCAAATAAAGAGTCTTTAATATGAGTTTTGAAAACACGTGAAAGAAGAAGAATTGGTAAAGTTTAAATCCGAATTAAATCGATATTTGGAGAAGAGTGTTGAGAAGGATGACTCTCACTTCAATATCTTGAGCTGGTGGAAGTGAAGAGTTTCAAGTTTCGTATACTCTCTCAAATGGCAAGAAATGTGTTGGCAATACCAGTGTCGACCGTAGCATCAAAGTCAACTTTTAGTACTAGAGGTCACGTATTAGATCAGTTTCGTAGTTCCATGGCAACAAAACAAGTAGAATGTTTGATTTGTACTTGAGATTTGTTACGGGTTGACTTAACTCAACTTGAAGTTAAAGAAAACTTGGAAGAGCTCGAGCAAGATGAGTCGGGTAAATAAAAGCTGACTTAGTACAAATCAACCCGTAAACTTGCTCAAGCTCTTCCAAGTTATCTTCACCTTCAAGTGGAGTCAAGCCAACCCGTAACCAATACCCATAAACTTGATCAACCACCATTTCATGTAGGTTTTGACTAGTGTTTCCTGTCAAATTCTAAGTTGAATCAAGCATTTGATAATGTTTAAAAATAGAATCGAACGCTTCTTTAACCTTGTTGGTCAATTCAATGACCCTGTCCTTATTTGTGGACAGACGTTTGAGTAACAAAACCTCAAATACTTCAACTTATACCAAGAATCCATAATTACAACAATTAATAATAACATATTCATTTTATTAATGCCTCCCCAATATTTGTCAAACTTATCTTTCATCTTCTCGTCATACCAGACAATAACACATTTTCACTATTTGACCATTGAAGCAAAAAACTCTCAATCATACAATATTTATGAAAATAAACATTAAAAGTTACAAGGATCCAGACAAGCGCGTTGTTACATCATAAAAAACTTTTAAGAACTTACACAAAGTCCTATCATTATCCAAATCCAACTCAGTTGGATTTTTTGAAATAATGTGATTCTCCATCTTCTAAATGTTCATAGGTTTTTTGAAACCTTATTGTTGATTCCAACATAAAATATGTTGAATTCCATATTTTTTGCACATCTAGACATGAAAGAATCATTGACACGATTCATTATTTCTCAATACATGATTTGAATTGTTGTAGTCTTCTTGGTGAACTCCTCACATATCTAACAGACTCATAAATTCAAAGTAGCAAATCATTCACTTCATTTAACCAATCTCTCATAATAAGATTCAATATGTGTGCACAACAACGCACATGAAAAAACTCGACATCTAAAATTAGATCATTCTTTTTTGTGAACTTTTTTAAATACCGAACATCATTAGAACTAGCATTATCCACAGTTAGGATGCAAAAGTTGCCTTCGTCCCACCTTAACAAGCATAACTCAACAGTCCGACCGACATCTTCACCTCCATGACTTGGAACCACAGTAAAGTTAATCACTCTTTTTTGTAGATTCCAACAATTATCAATGAAATGGGCAGTGAGACATATGGTAACTAAGGTTTTGGATAAAAGTCCATATATCAGTAGTAAGGCAAATTCATTGAATTGAATTCCCTAACATTTCTTTCAACTTGTTTCTCTCTCATTTATATCTCCATACAATCTTTTCTCACACTATTACGTGACAACTTGAACCTTGGTAGTAAAACATTACAAAACGCTCTAAAACCTTGACTTTCAACAAACATAAATAGCAACTCATCTACAATTATTATCTTAGCAAGTATTAATTGACACAACTCTTGATCAAACTTCAAAGTGCTAATAGTATTTCCACTTCCACCCTCTTATGATTTTTTGATGAATTGTTCCATCATGTTCTGTTGAAGAGAATGAAATGAGCTTTTCTTATCCCTCATGTTATGTGAATATTTGGGACACTTATCCAAATGAATTTGAGTGTACTAGTCCCATATTAGCACTTACGTATGTATAATCTTCAAAATAATAATTACATTTTGCTGTCTCAGACTTTCTCCCATCCTCCTTGTTAATCTTACTAAAATGATCCCATACAACAGACCTAGATTTAAACTCTTTGGATTTTGAGGACATATCTTTGAGGCAATAGTATGTGCATCTTTCACAACAATTTTATCATTCATATTGTTGTTGTTGTTGTTTCTGTTTTTATCATTGTCATACATGCTAGACATTCACTAATGGTGCTGCAATTAATAAGAAGAAACTAAGTAACGGTAGCAAGAATGATGTATAGAATATCTAAGCTGAAAATCAAACCAGAAAAAACAAGACCTGATCTATCACAAATGCAAGCATATTCTAAATGATGATTTGCCAGTCAAAACAATAGCAGAAAAAAATTGCATTCTACAGTGAGCCCAAAGCACCAAAAAACAAGTTGGTTTTGTTACTATTGTTGTTTACAATGGTAGGCAACACATACACCATCCCCCCAAAAAAAGACATGCCGAA